>BGPR01031085.1:0-18262 GCA_013235015.1 Araneus ventricosus
TTCTGTCGCCTCAATGGGCAGAAAGATGTGAAAGTTTGACTAAAAATAGTCACAATTCAAATATTAATAAAAAAAAATACAGATTTTGTTGATTGGTTTGCAACAGTACTTAAAAGTTACTATTTATTAACATCAACACCTTTACAAAATTTTAGAATTATAGATTAATATTTTCTGCCGCCTCAACGGCGCTGAATTTTGAAAATTAAAGACGAATTTTTAAATAATTAACGTGAATAATAATTAACGTAATAATAATTAATTTTAAATAATAACACGTTTCACTTGATCTGAAGAGCCAAAACATTATGCCCAGCCACTCAATAACGCGTTGCGCCTCCTTTGGCCTTGAAAACAGCTACAACCCGACTGGGCATAGATGCTACAATTTTTCGGTACATGACTGGAGAGAGGTTGTACCAAATGTCTATGCAGCGGTCACTCAAAGTCGAGATCATGGTGGTGTTTGAGCTCTGAGCTGCCGCTCCATGATATCCTAAATGTGCTCCATCGGATAAGATCCGGCGAGTTAGGTAGCCAGGACATTAACTGAAATTCATCAGTATGCTCCTCGAACCACTCCAACAGAATCCGAGCCTTGTGGCATGGGGCGTTGTCCTGCTGGAAGATTCCATTTCCAGTTGGGAAGACAAATGTCATGTAAGGGTGCAACTGATCCGCAATGATGTCCAGATAGTTCGCAGTTTCATGGTCTGTTCTACCACAACTACGGGTCCCAGAGCCGCTCATGAGAACGTCCCCAAAGCATAATACTGCCACCACCAGTCTGTGTATGACTTGCTGTACAAGTGGGGAGAAACCGTTCGCCTTGCAGACGGCGTACCCTGACACGACCATCGACGTGATGAATGAGAAATCGGGATTCATCCGACCAGGCAACTCTCTTCCACTCATCCATGGTCCAGTCTCAATGTTCCCGGGCCCATTGTAGGCGTTGTTAATGATGACTCTTGGTCAACAGAGGCACACGAGTGGGACGTTTGCTGCACAATCCCATATCCAACAATGTCCGCTGAACTGTGTATTCCCAAACACTTGCGCTTAGACCTGCATTGTATTGGGTTGTCAGCTGAGCCACTGTGTGGCGCCGATTTTGCTTTACCAAGCGGGAGAGTCATTGACGTCCTTTTTCTTTCATGACGCGTGGACGACCAACACCTTCGTCTACTGCTGGTGTCTCAGTCATTTATCCACTTTACATGAATACTAAAAACGGCAGATCGCGAACAACCTACCAGTTGTGCAGTTTTGGCGATACTCGTTCCGAGTCTTCGGGCCATTACGATCTGCCCTCTATCAAATTCGCTTAGAACAGCACACTTTCACATTACCCGCAAAAGTAAGTGCAAGAATGATTACTTACCTTCTCCAGCAGCAGTTAAGTACCATTCTCACTTAACCACGTGCCCTCCACATCATCCTGACGAGTTCATTGAAAAATGTGGGTATGGTCATAATGTTTTGGCTCGTCAGTGTATATCATTATAATGCGAATAGAAACTTGATTCAACCTTCGAAACATACAAAATTACAAAAGCACTATTTTTTGTAATCTTTTTTTGGATTCAAATTGTGATATTTGTTTCCTAGATTCTAGTGCAGCTCTGATGAATCCATCACTGATCTGCGGTCCAACTCTTTTTCTGGAGGCTTCAGTGACGAGTTTCACAATTCGCCCAACTGCTTGCGTGTGTGAAGGAAATTTAATAAAGTCCCTGCCGTCCATTGGCACGTCTTCCTGTATCATCTTCAGAAGTTCATGAGAACTGATCTGTCTGAGAACTGTAGGCGTTGTGACATAAAAAGCTTGCCAGTCAGTGAGATCTACGTAGTCTGTAGCTCAAAATTTAACAGCAGGAATAACGAATCTACGAGCTCATTTTCCTTCAGGGCAAATTTCATCATGTATGAATATGTAACCAATGCACTATTGTATGATTTTAGCAACCTCATTTTTCTGGGATGTGACGGCACAGTCGTGAACACTGGAGTGTTTGATGGTGTACTTCGCAGGCATGAATTGAAACTTCATCGACCAATCCAATGAATTATCTGCTTACTTAACTTCAACGATTTACCATTACGACACCTATTTGAGCGTAAGTCTTCTGGTCCCCCGTCTTACACCGGAGACATTGGACGAAACTTGAAAGCATGCGAGAAGCTGCCACTTGTTGCTTTTAATTGTATTGAATGTGAATTTCCAGGCATTGATCCTACCAACCTATGTGGTGTTTATAAATACTTATTAGACATTTGCACAGCCATTAGTTCTGAGGTTGGTTCTTCGGATCTAGCCAAGCGTCAACCGGACACGTTGAATTTCGATCGCTGGCTAACAACTGCAAATAGAATATTGGGGATTTATATATCAACAACAAACCCATCAAATGAGTTTATAACATTGATTGTATTCATTCTAAGAGTTTACGCACTCTCATGGTTCCGAATTAATGTTCATCATTCCATAACAGATGGTGCTAGATACTTGTGGCATTTCATCAGCTCATATCGATACCTGCCTAAGAAATATCTAAGAAGTATTGAAAAAGTTATTTCTCGCAACGCTTACTTTGCGGCTCCATAAGATATGCTTTTGGCTATGTCAACTGATGAGAGATGCCATATTAGAACCCTTGCAGCTCCGCGAATTATCAAGACAAGGAAAAATGGCCGAGATGGTAATTGTGCTCGTAGATTCGTTATTCAAGCTGTTAACTTTTGAGCTACAGACTACGTAGATCTCACTAACTGGCAAACTTTTTATGTCACAACGCCTACAGTTCTCATGAACTTCTGAAGATGATACAGGGCGATGTGCCACTGGACGGAAGAACTTTGTTAAATTTCCTTCACACACGCAAGCAGTTGAGAAAATTGTGAAACTTATCACTGCTGTCTCCAGAAAAAGGGTTTTATCGCAGAACAGGGATGGATTTATCAGAGCTGCACTAGAATCCAGGAAACAAATATCACAATTTGAATCCAAAAAAGATTACAAAAATAGTGCTTTTGAAAATTTGCATGTTTCAAAGGTTGAATCAAGTTTCTATTCGCATTATAATGATATAAGTAAAACGTCTATTTATTTGAAAATTTGTCTTTAATTTCCAAAATTCACCGTTGAGGCGGCAGAAGATAATAACCAATAATTATAAAATTTTGTAAAAGTGTTAATAAATAGTAACTTTTAAGCACTACCGCAAACCGATCAACAAAACCTGTGATTTTTTATTAGTTTTTGGATTGTGACCATTTTTAATCCAATTTTCACATCTTTCTGCCCGTTGAGGCGACAGAAGATATCAATTCAGAGTTATAAGATTCTGCACACTTTTTAATGATGGGAGTTCGAAACATTTCCGTTCTACCTCAAAAAGATCTAAGAAACTTCGACTTTTTCCGCCCACCCTAATAGTAGTGTTGAAACATTATATTTTCTGCGTCGTAACGATTCAAGTCCATAGGTCAATTTGCGTCCAAATGGAAGCAAGAACAATTGGAAGTCCACTGCTATTGTAAATGCAGCAAATCAAGTTTGAGATCTGTTTTCTTGGAAATGAATCTCATGGATTTGACTCACTTAAACTCTTAACCCTCCATTTGAGAATGTCTAATTTATGTGATATGATATTATATAGCTATACAATAGAAAAACAGCAACAATTTTTGGATTTTGGGTTCTCTTTGACTCTGCTCTCTTATTTTTTAGAATTTTAAAAGAATATATAAGAAACCGTCTGTTTTAAACAATTTCATATAATGGTAACCATATGTTCAGATTTTAAACTAATTTTCATAAGATAAATATAACTTTATTTCTATGTATGTCATTTGTATTTAAGAATTTTATTACATTTAATTCGTATATGCTTCTGAAATTTTCTTTACTAAGCCTAATTCGAATTTGCCCTAATTAATATTCTCCGTGCATTTCAATTACGAGCCAATTTTATTTTAACGTGTATACATGTGGCTGATAATTATTTCTGTGAAAAAAAGCATGTTTAAAATTTTGGTGTCAAATGCAAGAATTTTAGAATTTTTATTTTAAATTTTGAATAAAGGCTATTTTGTTAATTTTATAATTGTAAAAGTAAATAATTATTATGGGTTATAATTTTGAATGGTGAATCTGAACATATTTAAAGTCATTTGTCACTTGAAAGTGTACTTTTTAAGCAAAATTTTGTGAAATGGGTTAACTCATCTTTCGAAAACTCAAATTTTCTGAAGTTTTAACATATAAATAGCTACCCAGTGAGAAAAGTTATATCTTTCTTGGCTAAATACTTATTGCAGTGAATGTGTATACATGTGGGGAAGCTTTTCTGATAATTATTTCTGTGAAAAAATGCATGGTTAAAATTTTGGTGTCAAATGCAAGAATTTTAGAATTTTTTTTTTAAATTTTGAATAAAGGCTATTTTGTCAATTTTATAATTGTAAAAGTAAATAATTATTATGGGTTATAATTTTGAATAGTGAATCTGCACATATTTAAAGTCATTTGTCACTTGAAAGTGTACTTTTTAAGCAAAATTTTGTGAAATGGGTTAACTCATCTTTCGAAAACTCAAATTTTCTGAAGTTTTAACATATATATAGCTACCCAGTGAGAAAAGTTATATATTTTTTTGCTAAATATTTATTGCAGAGAGTGTGCATGCATGTAGCGAAGCTTTTCTGAGCAGCAATTCATTGATAAGTGTGGATATTTAGAATTTTGTTGGAATGAAGTTAGGGCTCATGAAACTGTTGAAATTCAATTGTGTGTACCCAGAAGTTTTAAGTGCCTGATTTCTGATTGATGAAAATAATTTTTATTAGAAAAAATCTTATCATACATTTTAGCATTATATTTCTTTCTAACATTTACATATATATGGTATAAAGGTAAATTTTTAATTTTATAATTTGATTATTTAGTTTTTAGTAATTTAAAGTTTAGTTTCAGATTTTTAAAAGGAATTTGGTTAGAACTTCTTGCTATTCAAATAATTTAAATTTACTTCTAGTAATTAATGTATTTATAATTTCCTATTACTAGCAGGCACTCATAACTGTCAAGTAATGATCCCAAAAGAATCACAGCGTGATTCTTGAGTGTTGGCGAGCGGAGCGAGTAGGGGTTCTCACTAATATTTATTTTTATTTTGTTTCAAGCGGAAAAAGCAAATTAATATCAATTCTAATTACAAGAGTCGCAATAATTGTGAAGAATTAAATCAGAAAAATTGAATTTATTAAATTTAAATTACAAAAAAGGGAAACATAAGAAATGCACTAATGTGAAAACAGAAGAAAAATTTATTTGGCACACTTCTTAGCATACATTATTTCAGGACATTTTTGTTGCAACCCTTTTTTCTTATTACTCTTTTTTTGTCATCTTCTTTTAAAACCTTTTATTGAAATTCAAATTTCTATCTTTTTACTCATTAAAGATACAGTTAAAAATTGCATATATTTGAAAGCACTGAAAAATTTTTGCCTATTTTGATACCTTCATTACTTTCATTAATATTCGATATTTTGTTTTTTATAGATTTAAATACTTTACAAATTTCTCTTCCACCTGAAACACGACGACGATAATAAGACAGATGATTTTATTTTATTCTTATTTGTTTGCTGTTTTAATATAATTGGCACAGTCTTTGAGTTACAACGAAATAGTGTGTTCTTGTGTCAGAATATTTATTTTCACTCCTGTGATTCAAAGTTTTATTTGGATTATTTTAAATAATTTTTTAATGATTTCAGTTTAGAACTTCTTGTAGCTACTGAATCTTCAGGATTTTTTTTTCAGATTTTGTAATAAAATTTGTTTAATAAACACACAACCACATGTATTTATATATCTTAAGCATATTATTGTTTTTGTGTTATTTTTACAACATTCATGTATAACTATATTTTATATAATATTCATATATATCTTATAGGTAAGGTATTTATTTTCTAGTATACTTGAATAACCAGCCGATTTTTCCTACTTTTGATGGTGTTTCGTGTCAGGATATAAAATATTTTATGTATTACATAGGCCCTGTGTTTTAGTGTTACTGAACTCCAAAAATGGTGGCTACTACTTTACACCAAAAGTAGTGTAAAGGAATATTCCTGGTGTTTGGTTACACCAAGAATTATCCCTGGTGTTTGATTTCACCAAAAATTATCTTTGGTGTTTTACTGCACCACTTTTGGTGTAAAGTAGTTGCCACCATTTTTGGTGTAAAGTAGTTGCCACCATTTTTGGTGTAAAGTAGTTGCCACCATTTTTGGTGTTGTGTTACACTAAAATTTTTTACAGTGTATAATGGTAACCATACGTTCAGATTTTAAAGTATCATCTGAAATTTAAAAGATTTCTTTAGTTGAAAAATGGATTTTGTAAATAAAGAATGAATAAAAAACTATGTTTTCCTTTTTATTCCAGGGCAGGTATCCCTTTTCTGTCATTGAAGAATGCTTTAAAAGCCATGTAATGCATATATCTAACGACAGAATAAGTATAATTGTTTATAATTAAGAAATACATATAAAAGTTAATAATCTGCTGAAAAAATCAAAAACATATCTAAAAAGAAGCGAACTTTTTTTTATAATTGAAAATTTATCTTTTCATAACTGTTTGAATTTTGATTATTTAGCATGCGTTAAGTAAGACTTTGAATGCCAATCTTAGAAAAAAAACGCAACGTGCTATAATTTAAGAAGAATGTCTAGTGAATATATGATATTATATGAACCCACCTCTATTTTATGGATTTCGAGTTCTCAACATAGGCTTTTAACACAAATGTCGTGCGCAGTTTTTTAGGAGCTCCACGGCTCGATCACCGATCTAAAAAAAAGGAAAATCTTATTAACTGAGAACTGCTGATGGCGCATTTCTCTATGGAAGTTTTTCCTGTCGATATTTTGAAACGTAGTTTAATAAAATTTTTGCAAATTATTTGTAAATAGATGCGCTGTCTTTGTATATATTTGTATTGCGGAATAAATATAATATAAAACTTTCCAAAAACTGGAATTTGTAGTAGTTCAATCAGGATTCCTGCTTTGCCTGTCGAAAGATATTTTGGACGAATATCAAGATTGCTTTTCACTTCAAATTTAGCCGTTTGCCAGAGCAAATGGAACATTTAAAATAAAATATGTAATCAATCCTTCCACTTAAAACAGTTTATTTTTTAAAAATAAGTGTTTACTCAGACATTATTATCTGATGTAACAAGTATTCATTGATTAGAAATGGTGTTTGTAAATAAAGAGTGGATTGAAGATTTTCTTTTCGTTTTTCACGAAGACAAATATTCCTTTTCCGACTATGGTATTTGTATAAATGATTGGTACAATAAATATGATTCCTATGCTGTCGGATCAATGAACAATCGTAAATTTAAAAGTATTTATTGAGAAAGGAAAATTGTTGGTGAGGAATTATGAAAACTGCCTAAATTAATTTTTATAAATACAGTAAAGCACAATTTATATGTTTCTCATTTGCACGTCGTTTAATCACAGTCCCTATTCATTCGTAAACATTGTGATGACAAAGTACTTCGTTTAATTGACGAAAAGCTTCTTTTAAACGTCATTTTCCTCCTTTCTGAAATTCGCATTGAGTCACTATTTCTCCATTTTTATGAAGGGGGAAACTTTTCCTAAAGATTTCTCCCCTCTATTTCCAAATGAAGACCTACCTGCATGCACATAAATCATATAAAATAAGAAATGTGTTATGAGTGCTCAAGATATGCAATAAGGGTATGCTTTTTCTCACTTTTATGATGCATGTATAAAATATTATTATTGTTTCCGTACTATGTAGTAAAATGTGAGCACTATCTTAAAAAAATCTAAAAATTGTTGCTTTTAAATGAATGGACTCAAGTAGCATTACATGTGCAATAATAAAATTCTCTCGTTAAAATTACACTTTTCAGTTATACGTCGTCAGTCCCTTGTAAGACATATAAATGGTGCTCTAATGTATTTTTACTACCAATGAAACTGAAATGTGTATAATAACTAAGAACATAAATTATCAAACAAAGCATTTAAAGTGCAAGAATTTTAAATGAAAACCTGTTTATATTATATCAATTTTATTCAAAAATACACTAGTTTGCTGCTCCAAATCGACTGAGCTATTACGTGTTGACTACAGACGCTAATTAATTGTGAAAATCTGCATCAACAGAATTTTCAGTAATTTTTTTTCAAAACCTGCTATAACTCAAAAATTACATTTGGGAATTGGTTCCTTATTGCAAAATAAGGAATAATACATTATAAAACTGCATGCTATGGTTATGGAGATATGATCAGGCTACTTCTATAAACGAAAATTTGGCCAAATCCTTTGACTTACCGATATTGAAAACTGGACAGATATTGAAAGTATTCACCAATACATTAATCCTCGTTCTTTGGCTGTCTTCTGGACAGTCAATAGATATGATTTCTCGAATCCGAAAATCAAGAAGTTTATAAAAGCTACAATGAGGAAAGTAAGAAAAGAAATATTCATAAACTATTTTCCTTAACGTCGTCCTGATGAGAAACCATAATGTTTCTTCCCCGTTCAGATAGGTAATAACAGTGAAGCATCAAGATTCTAATTGTAGATTACATTTCTACTTCAAAATTGCGGTTATTTGGTTGCAAATATACGTAAATAAGGGTAATTTACGATAGTTATAATAATTATTATGAGTTATGATACAGATTATGAATATTTTTAAAACTGTGTTTGCAACGAGACATTGAGAAATCAGAAGAATAATATTAGGACATAATGCTTATATTATTTTCTTTTAAACACTCGACTATTAAATGCAGAGAAGTTCTGAATTTTTCAAACAATTGCTATCTGTTTCCGTCATTCAAAATATAAATATGTGAAAATATTCAGATTGAAATGAGGCTGAAATTCAATTCCTCAAATAAGTTGCTAAGGGAAATTTCAGCTTGAAATATTTTGGTGGTAACTGCTTGAAGGAAAGATTTCAACAATAAGCTGATATAATACAAAAAATAAGCATACAACAGTCAATAAAATACTTATAATGGTGTGTACGACTAAATAGCACAGAGAGGTGCAAACCAGAGTTTACATTTAAGAAAATGGGTTACGGGTACGATGCTATCTTTCAATTATACATGATTTATTCAAACAATTGCTGCAATACGGCGTTTTAAGTATTTGATACACCAGAGAAATAAAATTCTTCTTTTCAGTCACGAGATAATATTAGGACATAATACTTGCAGGGGAAACTAGGGATACTCGACCCTATGTGATCTGAATTCTACTTGAATTGATACTGGAAACGAAGTTCTATTCATTGATGAATCCAAATTTAGCCTAAATGCCGAATCCCGAAGTACGCTCATCTAGAAAGAAACAGAAATACGCTATCCGCCAACTTATGAGTAAGAGACCTCTATGACACCTGAATATGTTGGTCTAGGCAGGCACCATGTTGGATGGCCTGACAGACCTTCATGCATTGGATGGAGCTCTGCGACTTCTCCGAAGTATACAGGTGAGATTTTGAAGTTATTAATTGAAGTATGTAATTTGCTGTGTGTTAAAGAGTAACCTATGCTAAAAGTAGAATATTAATGGCTACTTACTGTGGTAGTACACTGAAAAAGAAATTCATTAAATATGGCGTTGTTACGCCTGAAGTGGCCAATGAAAAATTCAGGGTTACCAAGAAATAACATTTTATTTTCTAAAATCTAAATTTACTGATCACATCTATATTTATTTCTAGGTTAACATATTGAAACACAGATATTGATACACTAGAGATGAACACAGAGACAATGAGTCCAACGAACATTTGCCCGACTTCACGACAGATAATAAATCGAATAGAGTTACGAAATGGACATTTTAAATATTGCACAGTATTCACTTCGATACTTCAGTCGCTTTACAGGTTTTTCGTTTTTTCCCATCTTTTACCGATATATCAAGTTCAACGCCGTCCTTTTTGCTCTGTGTCGAGCGTCGTCTCTCCGCGTTAGGTTTTTCCGTCGTGCCTCTGATGGGTGGTACCATCTGGTGGGTTGCTGAATAGCTAACAGTTCTGTTCTGTTGCATTTTGCAAAACTGTTCAAAATAGAATCAGCTGCAGCACTACAGACAGTACTTAATTGTGTGAAACTGCGCCATCCGAAATTTTTTCTTTAATTTTACTGTGAAACGTGCTATAACTCAATAACTGTATTCAAGAGTCGATTCTTAATTCAAAATTGCATGCATACTATGATAATTGTGGCACGACTTTGTTACTTCTGTAAATGAAAGTATGGCCAAATTCTTTGACTTAATGATATTGACAACTGGACAGATATTGAACTTACTCACCAATATGTTAATCTCGTCCTCTGGCTGCCTTCTGCTCTGTCAGCAGAAATGACTGCAAAATGGTAAAGCGTGTAATTATGAGAAAAGTAAGAAATCAAACATTCATTAACTATTTTTCTTGACGTCACTCTGATGGGTAACAATTTTTTTCCTTTTGGACAGATATTGCAAATTAAATATCAAGATTGACAAGTTACTAATTAAGCACAATTGGGGTTATTCAGTTGTAAATGCATGCAAACAAGGATAGTTTGTGAGAAATATAATAATTTGCGCATCAGTTCTGAATTGATATGCGTAATTGTAAGATATGGTAATATAGAGTGATATTGAGAAATAATAAGTATACCAGAACGATTTTGCTCAATTAAACAGAAAACAGTAAGTATGTTTGAAATTCACATTTAACTATATTGGAGATTTCGACATTTGATACATCACGGAAATAAAATCCTCTTTTCCAATCAATATATATTATTAGATGAAAGTAATTGTATTATTTTCTTTTAAACCAATGAATAAGAATTGCGGAGAAGTTTCTGTATTTTTTAGGCAGTTGATATCTCTTTTCTTCAATCAAAATAGAATTATGTGAAAGCTTTTAGTTTGAAACTAACCTGCTATCCATTTCGGCTGACGAGTGATGGTAAATGCTTGAAAAGAAACTTTGAGCAATAAGCTGATATAATACAAAAATAACCATACAACAGTTATTGCCCTAATTCATACTGGTGCTTAAGACTAATTAGCGAGGTCAGGTCTAAATCTGAGTTTACATTTTAGAAGAATAAAAAAATGGTTTAGGGTTAAGATCCCATCCAACAACTATATAATTCTCGCAACTCGAGTTTATATTGGAAACGAGTTTCTATCCACTGATGAGCCCAGGTTTAGCTTAACAAGCGTTCCCGAACGTATGTTGGTATGGATAGAATCCCCTACCTGTTCTCCAACATCCGAAAAAAGATACCTCTACGACTATGGAGGAATTTTGGTCTGTGTAGATATTGTGACGTCTCCCCCTTTACGACCTTTCTCACGACAGAGACGACAACCCACCGAAGTCCCCGGAGCGACGCAAGAGGAGCGTAAGTGGGTAATAATACTGCCCGGCCTTACGCAAGCCTAAAGGTTGGAGGCAGGAGGTACAGGCAGTGCGGTACCGTTTGACAGACCACCCACGGATAGCCGACAAAGACCTCCGGTTAAGAGTTGACCGCATCCAATCAACACCAAGTAGGAAGGCACATGACTGGGGTTGGGTGATTTGTCCAGCTTGAGGACGAATCACCGAGAAATAAATCATGAGCCACTCCCCTAGCCTCTGAAGGTAAGGTGCTTAAGAAAGGAGGGGAAAAGAAGAGGGAGCTAGAGAGGAAATGTAAACACGCAGAGGGCTAACTCCGTTGTGTTGATTTGAGATCCGCAATCGGAACTCAGAGAAAACGGGCGTTTTTGACTCCGTATTAGCCAAACCCTTGGCTGGAAGAGTTCCTATAGTGTACCTATGCATCCTATCGAGCGTTCATACAACCTCGATGTCACATACCGACCCTCGGTATGTCTCCTATTCATCTTGAGTATCAATTAGCCAACCCTTGGCTCGAAGAGTCCTCTGGTGGACCGTGCATATTGTCTAACTAACTTAATATCAAACTAACTACTTTTCTGTAATATATTTTTACTTATTTATTAGACTTTTCTCTAACATAATACTATTTATTTATAAACCTTTTCTCTAATATACTAATATTTATAATCCTTTTATCTAATATATTAATAATATTTATAATACTTTTCTCTAATATATTTTAATTCTCTAATTTTCTCTAATATATTTTAATCCTCTAATTTTCTCTAATATATTTTCAGTATATTTTACAACAATACTTTTCATTGTTTTAGTCATTGCATTTGCTGTAAAAATCATTTTTACACCATTTTAAAATTAAAAGAATTAGCTTTTCTGTGATACCAATTTTATTTCCGTGCAATTTTTATATTAATATTTATAAATCTTCCAAAATTAGTCTGAATAAAATTTTTAACAGTTCTTTTCCTCTATACTAGTAGTTCAGTGAACAATAGACTAAGCGTTAAAAAAATATCTACGATACGTTTTTTATAGCAAACTATACTTTTATCAGTTTTCACAAAATTACAATTAAATATCTGCTTTTTATCAGTATTAACAAAATTACAATTACATTTTTTCCTTTTATTGAGTATTATCAAAAATACAATTAAATGCTTTAATGGTGCCAAACATTGAAACCCTTGAAACGACCACCATCTTGAAACTATTTTAAAAATAAAATTCATCGTTTTTAATGGCTTCAAAGAAAATAATGTCATATTCGCAGAAAATCCAACAGGTCATTAACCAACTGCAACAAAATTTTAAACTTGTAAATAACCAATGTGAATATTTTAATAGCTCTCGTGCGACTAAGCAAAAATAAATATTAGACTTTTTCAGTTTATTTCCAATTAATGTTTTTAAATATTTGAAAACACCGGGTGTTAATTTTAACATGAGAATGTTTTCAGGCTGGCATTCTTTCGGTACTATTGGTAACAGTATTCGGTACTATTGGTAACAGCATTCGGTACTATTGGTAACAGCATTCGGTACTATTGGTAACAGCATTCGGTACTATTGGCAGCGGCAGGCATTAGCTTCAGTCTTATTCTCGAGATTTTAGAAGACAAAATTGGGTTTGTTGCTCAAAAGCAACACTGGACATTCAAGGACTATACTGTAACACCGAAATTGCTGGAAAAGAGTGGGATGAGTTCTCCGATCGACTGGATATCGTTCGTGTTTCTGGTGGTGGTCACATTGAATATTTATAATTTTATAGACTTTAAAATGTTATTTTTTATTTATTTTCTCCAGAAAGATAGTAACTTCTTTAGTTTTGTAATTGTAACCCCTTAAAATTAGGGTATTCTTTTGCAAACACATTACATAAGATACGGAGTATTGCGTTAGACGGATCTATTTGTACTTGCACATCACAGCTGTGAGAAGGAAATTTAATTTTCAGTTTCCTGAAAAGAAAAATTATTATTTTTTATTTAATTTTAGGTCAGCGGTTTTATAATTTTTAGGTGAGTGGTTTTTAATACTTGTTTTCGAACAGTCGCTGCCTGCACTTCGGCTATTTAATTTTGAACCTTTTTAATGATGGACTTCTCAGATAAAAGACGATTTTAATTCATCGTAATTTTTAAAGCCATAAACAATACTAAAGTTGAAAAACTTTAATTGACTAGAATTAAATCGAAAGTGCTCATGTTTCTTCGTCGTTTAAATAGATAGAAAGTGTTCAAAGACTTACATCTGTCCTGTTCTTTTACTCGGAAAGTCTATGGTTACGTGATATATGTGAATTTCACAGTGACAAATTGATTTTAGAATCCATTAGTCATCTAGCAGAAAGAAAAGGACGTGACATCACAGGACAGTGTAAAGCCGCGTTCCTATGGCCTGTCTTTCTACGAGTTCCGTCAGCAGTTCGCGTTACTCCCCATCGTCGGAACAGAAAGAATCAATGTGACTCGTGGGCTTGTAAGTGCATCCCCATATAGCAATTTTAGTTTGCAAGAAGTTTGCATCAGTCTTGCTCTGCAAGCTTGCAGCAAGTTTGACACGGCAAGACCGCAAGTTCACAACATGACTGCCGCAAGTTAACACAAACGACGAAGTCACCACGAGTCGAACTTGCAGCAAACTTGTCGCGTCAAACTCATTGCAAACTATAGCAAAAACATAATTCCTTCTGAAGTATCTCTAGAGATGTAGTTCTGTTTCCAGGTGTCTCATTTATTTCTTTCTGGTATTCTAATACAGACCGCTCATCTATATCAGTTGCTTCGTACCGTAAGAACTTGGTACTCGATTGGTCAGTAGTAATGTCTTTTCAATAAAAAAACATGATATTATTCTAAGAATTCACATTTTATTATATAATCTTATTAAAATAAAAAATACAAACATAGAATTTGTGGTTGAAGTTGAAAGAGATCTTCAAAAATAAAGAAATTGATACTGAATTTTCAAATAAACGTTCCGTTCCTTCCAAGCATTTCAATGATTTAAAAGAAACTTTTAAGAAAAGCAAATGTAAATACATAAAATTTCATTCGCTGTTTGAGTATTAAAAAGTTATTCAAAAATTATTTTTTTAATTTCAACCACAGCTAAAAAAATTTTGCGTTTTATGACTTTCACTAAATTTTGTAATTAATCTGTATATATTTATAATGACCACAGTGAGATATCCAATGTTAAATTACTTGCACAATGCAGACCAACAATTTTTGTTATTTCTGAAGATAGATAAGAGGATAGATTCTTTTGAAGCTTTAAATAGGAATATTAACATTTCATTTAAAAATCTTTTCACTAACATTCTTTAATATTTTAGAATCATTCATTGACCTTTTAATATTCATTTCATTAATATTCATTAGTGTTTTACAATCATTCGTTACCATTTTAATATTCATTTTATTTAAAATTTAGCATTCATTTTATTAATATCTTAGCATTCATTTCCTTAGCATCCAGCACTTCATTCTTAATCTGTTTATCATTTCATTAAACATTTAATCTCAATTAAATTAATTCAATAAAATTCTGCAATAATTTCATCTAATTAAAGTTTTGTGTTTCTCAGTATCTAGCTCTACTTTTATTATTACATTTGATCTTATTTGTATGTTTCGGATCGCGAAATTATTTTTCCGTACGAAAAATATAATGAAATACGGACATAAGTATAAAAATCATTTTAATAGCGGTCAGAACAAATGTTTCAAAACATTTTTTTTATCTATCTTAGAGCTGATACATATGTTATATTGCAGAAGCATTAGAAGTTTCCTCCTGTCGCGATGCATCTCTAAAAAGAATCCGTGCTTACCCTGCTGGTTATTGCATCTCACCGTTTTCGATGACTTGTTTAGTTTATTTACATTAACGTCCCGCTTTGAAGCAGCATGAGAGATATTTTGGGACGGATCTCGTAATTTTGAAGCTTGGTCGGATGACGAAGACAACACCTTTGCTGGCACACTCTCTCCAAACTTCCGCGCCACAGGAGGACATTTGACCCCCTACATATAGTTTAAAGGGCGTCAGGCCCAATACATGACGGATCTTCAGTAGAAACAGGTTTCGAACCTGGAAACAGCCCGGCTGCTGGCAGATACCTTACCACTAGGCCACCGCGGCACTCATGTGAAGGATAGAATTCCTATAAAGGACAGAAAAAAATATTATACCCGAAGGGCAATTTAAAAGTTGTTTAAAAAATTCCTTTCAATGACCTGAAACTAGACTGAACTGCTTTTTTCTGCTTCAGGAAAGTTATCTTGAAATTTCTTATATATACACTGTAAATCTCTACTAATAATAAAGGAGAATGTGTGTGTTTCTGTGTGTGTGTTGGCACTCTACAGGTCAGTCCGCTGGACCCCGAGCTACTAAATTTGACACAAACATACTTTCGAAGGTGGGAATGTACACCTCAGAGCCTTTTTCAAAAATTTTAATTGGAATTTTAATTAATTAAAAATTAAGCGAAATGCAGGCGTTTTTCCTTCATAACTTCCGAAAATATTACAGAACTAAAATTATTTTTACACCATCTGAAAGTGCAAAGATTTACCTTTCCAATGATATCAATTAAATTACCGTACAGTTTTTTCTCGAATTTTAATAAATTTTTAAAAATGCTTTTGGCATAATTTTTAATACTTTCATTGTTGAAACGCACAACTCAAACTTTTTTCATTGTTTAATGCATATTTCTCTTTCATTGTTGTAATCTGAGATAATCAAAAGGAATTAGGAGGATGTTGATCGAGGGGAATAAGAAAGTGAAGATAGTGCCGACAGCATGGAATTAGGAGTTACATGGCATGGTCAGTTATTTGACTCCATTAGGAACATTTATGTTGACAATGAACAGAAAAGGTCCAAGATCACTAATAGAGCATGGATTAAATATCTACCACAATATGAAGTTTAAAATTATGTTGTTGAGAAAACCATGAATATAAAATGATGCCAAATTAAATTGAAATCATATTCCCGGCGAACAAGATGGTCGCCGAAGGCGGCTAGTGTTAGAATAAGTTAAAAATGGTAAAGTTTGAAATAGTTAAAGAATTGTACATGGACATAAGTATTAAGAAGATTTTCCTAGCTGTCAGAAGAAATGTTCTGCCATAACACTTTTTTTCTTCATCTATCTAAGAGCTGATACATATGTTGTACGTATCATTATGCTAGATACATAAGAAGATCCCTCCTGTCACGAGGCATCTCTAAAAAAATGTAGCTGCCACGAAACCCATGTAAATGCCCTGTTTACCCTGCTGGTAGTTATATTACTGCATCTCACAGTATGTGACGCCTAGAATTCTTAGGATAGAGAGAAAAAGAGTGTTACACTCGTAGGGCTGTTGAAAATTTGTTAAAAAATTCCTTCCATTGACCTGAGAATAGGATAACCTGCTTTTCACTGTTTTTCAAAAATTATCTTAAAATTTTATATAACTGAAATGCAAAAGTTAGATTAAATTAAAAATTGTAATTGTAAGATTGAAATAGTTGAAAAAATTTAGTTATTTTTTCAAAAAATAAACAAGCAAACAGAAGAACTCATCACCTTAACTTTTTCTACATTTATTTAGTATTATATATGAAACTACATTTATTTAGCAATATAACGACTGAATCATTATGATAACATTAATAAATTGCAAATAGAACTTAATTCAGTTAATTTCATAGAAATTGCTTCCCTTACGTAACTCCAACCCGGCCAATTTCACTTCATTTCCAAAAGTAGATGCGATTGTTTGGCCTTCATCGGCAACGAGAAGATCCACAGATGTGAAGAATTTTTCAATTCCATCCATCAAAGCTTTCAATTTTGTCTCCGGATCATGTTGATCGACATTCTCCTTGGCGATTTCTGTCAATGCATCCGCGTACGACACAGCTAGTGAGGCAACATTCGTTGGATTCAAACGCCCTTCAGACTGCAGATACTTGGCGGCAGTGTTGGCGAACACCTTTACCATCACGGTGGGTATTAAGGCTTCGAAGTAGGCTTTTACTGCTTTCGCTGCGGTGTCGGCGATGGTGTGGGGGGATTCCATGCCAAGGTTTGTGGCTGATGCTTTGACATAATCGTACATAAACTTTCTAAAGTTTGTGGGTGTAGTTTGGCTTATTTCGAAGACATCTGTCAATACTTCGGAATCCTTAACGGTATCGGTGAAAATCAAGACAAAAATTTGTGTCAGAGATTTAGAGTCACCACCTGATGATGATCCAAAAGCAGAACTTAATGCAAAAAATTTTCTATTAGATTAAAACTTGTGGTCACAAAAATGCTTCACAAGTTCAAAACAAAAGCTTCATAATTCAGTTGAAATTTAGAAGACCTGAAACTCTTTTCACGAAGACTTAACTCGGAAATAGTTGTAGCAGAAACCAACATAGGTGGGAGGAATTTGAGCAAGAATATATCTCTTAAAGATTGGGGTTAAAACTCTCTCTCTGTATCTGTGACACAATTAATTTCAGTGTTTAATTGCTTATTTACTGAAATTGAATGTGAATTTTGGTGTGTATTGACGTTACAATTAAAATTAGAATTCTGATTAAGATTTGTCTTATTTTCAAGATAGTCATTTCGGTTTTATTCAGGTCTTCCGCTTTGTAAGAACTAATATATGTGTAATTCATTCTCTGCAGAATATTTATTATAAAGAGAAGCACAACAGGTACATTTCACTAAGGTTCTTGGAAAGATTACAGCACAA
>BGPR01031086.1:758-17550 GCA_013235015.1 Araneus ventricosus
TTGTAGCGTTGGCGCGGTCGAAAACATTTTTTGGCCAGTTATTTCATTATATTTTTTATTAAATTATGGAAAGTATTGTAGTGTTCTTTATTATTCTTATTGTCAGGAGAGGAAAGCTTGTAAAGTTAAAGTGTTTTGGTTTATATAAGCCATGGGGTTTGACATTCGTCACTACGATACATAATTTTTATGACTTCAGCACCCCCCAGACCCGAATCCTGGATTCGCCACTGGTGCTGATCAATCTTCTGAACTGTGATGCTGTGACGCTTGATTAATCTTTTGAACTACGTAATTTGTATTTTCATTTGTTCAATTTCGGTTTTATGATATAGGAACATTTTATGATATAACATTTTGTCACCATAGCCAGTGCAGTAGCGAGGGTAAGTGGCGCCAGGAAAATAACACATTTCTTCGATCCCAGCTGTCATTAGTGGCTTAGCAAGTTTAAATGGCCTCAGGGGTATGGTGTTATTTTTACGTCTCCTCATCATATTTTGCTTTAAAACTTTAAAAATGGCATAAAAGCTTTAATGTTTTGTCTCCATGGCGCACCTTAAAGCTGGCTCCCAAGGCATATTGTTACGAACATGGAAAATCGCTTCCCAGCAATGTTAGTCTGATAGTTGTGAAGAGAGGTTTACAAGGTTAAGCATGGAGTGACGGAAAGCGCCTGTTCCGGGCTCCCTGACTTGGCGACGAACTTGGCGACTTGGCAAAAAATTTGGCGACCTTGGCGACAAATAGATGATTCTGGAAAATGCAACCCTTTTCTCGATATTTCTATTAGGAAAGGGAATACATTTGAATACACGAGAAAACTCCATGTGACGTCACGGCCTGTCGGAGAGAGTATATAAGGACGGCGCCTGGATCAGAGGAGCAGTGTTGATCCATTGGGAACGACTTGGAGTTTCTTTTGCAGTGCGAGCTAGGAAGCTGGTGAGCCAAGCGCTATCGAAAGTGCTGTTATTGTCGTTATTAGTTATTTGTTGACTGTTTGTGTTGCTAAATATCAAAGTGCTCAACTGTTATTACCTGTGAATTGTTGTCTGTTTACATTGCTAATCTGTGCAAGAACTTTTTTTCCTGTACCTGTGCTACGTGTTTTCCTGCATATTTGTAAATAAATCTTCATTCTTCATTGTCCTACGTGTTGGACTGTTTATAACATACAACCACAAAAAGACTTTTTGTAACAATATATATCCCCTTCCCCCCGATCGCTATGCCACTGAGTATCCAGCCAATAAACATTATCATATAAATACATATTTTTTTCTTTGAAAGCACATTGCACTGTTTTTCTGTAGAAGTCCTAGAGTTAATAAATAAACAAAAAAAAAACTTTATTATTTTCTTTCCTCCGCCATTATTTCATTTCATTTATAGACATTGCTTTCAGTAGTATTTAGTCTTCAAAGCTACTAGAATACGAATACAGTCTTGCTGCTTAGTTTTATTGTCATAAAGCTGATGGCCCAGTTTCGTAACAAGTTCGCTCATCTGCTAAAGGAAAAGAAATAAGACTTTCACGGACAACTAAAATTGTAACAAAGGAACAACAGCAACAAAAATAATGTAATTTTACAACCAAAGGCAAATTTCTGAAAAAAGGAACTCACACACTCTCGTCTTTTCTTAGTTTTATGTGTTAGGGGTGCTTATTTAACCTTCCAGCGGGCGCGCGTTTTCAAGAGATACTTGAATTGTGCATCGTATTACATGTTTATATCGTTCTTTTATAAATTTAAATGCAATTTTTATTTATAAAATCTTTGTTTACTATTAAGCTAATAAATACAGATAGCATAAATAAAAGCTGTGTTTATTTTTGTAAAGCATCACGATATATTTATGTAATACGATGCACAATATGTCGTAAAATTTGTGCAGGCGCGCCCGCTGGAAGGTTAATACCGATTAAATCGTTCTAGATAGGCCAAGGCAGTGACTTGACTCAACAATTCTATGGTTTTGAAGATATATAAAGAGGTTTACTATTTTATAATATGTATGTGCACCCTCACTTCCTTTAAATTCAGAAGGACGACGGCTAGAATAAAAAAAAGTGGTATGTAGGTAATAGTAAAATACCTATGCTCTAAGCGGTAAGACCACTTACAGCGGTATCTAGTGTCGAAATTCCTTGTAAGCTTAACCCGAAAAACTATACGCGATACTTAAAAAAAGACCTTGCTCTCATTGATGACTAGCTTAGAACACATGAAACGGGCATTTGTTTGGCTGCGATTTCCAAAACTACGTCGTCATGAAAGGCAGAAACATCGATCACTTACCTTTCATCACATAGAAGAAGAATCACTCCCATAGACCCTAATTTACAACTTTTTTAACATTGCACTTCACATAGACAGTACGCCATCTGTGGCCAACAAAGGAATTAACGAGAATACGTCAGAGTGAGAAAAAAACTAAACTTCGTTATTTTATTTATAAAAGTGAAAATAAATATTACACATTTTTGATTAACTTAAATCTACTTTGATTAAGTTAGGAAACATGTATTAAACTGACCTGTTCTTATGAAGATCGACATCGAATACAACAAACTTAGTGGCGACCTTGGTGTTCCGTTTGAAATGGCGCGGGTATCGAAGTGGCTAGTTCTCTTTGTTGGCGAGTGGGAGCGCTGATCAAATTACGGAGTGAGACCTCTGATTCTCCTTCTCTGTGCCTTTCATTAAGCTAGTTTATTTTTCTTGCTACAATTGCACACCTGGACTACAATAATTGATGAAAATACAGGAAACATCACACCGTGTACCTACATAAAATGGCGCCTAGAGCAAATACCAAAATAGCGCCCCATGCCTTTTTAAAAAATTGCAATCCGCATACCTCCCCTCCCCCAAAAACTTTATATCAGGGAGTGCCAAGATCAAAATTTCAATTAAACTGAAATGGATAATATATAAAGCATTTTTGAACTAATATGATATAGCCGTCCTCGGCGACCTGCTAATTCACTCGTCAAATTAATTGTATTAATTTCGTAAGGTCAAACAACTTTCATAATAACACAAATAAGAAGAAAACTGCTGCACCCATTAGCTGTAACATATCGAAAAAGGTTTACGATTTATAACGATTTTTTGCCATTAAATTTACATATGATTCTGATGGCTATTATAATAATTGTAGTATTTATTAAGTGATTAGAAATTTTATATTTAATTAGTTATATCGCATAAATGAATAACATAAATTAATGGCTTCAGATATTTTAAATCTTAAAAATAAGGGGAATTGACATTTTCTTTTGAAATACAGAGTTAAAAATATCTATAGCTTTAGAAATTATACTTCATGTATTCCTAAATACTTTAATAACACTTAATAAATATCACATGATAAATCTAATACCGAAAAAAGATCTTATGCTTAAAATTAGAGTGAAAGAGAAATAAAAACTTACTCTCCTGAACGAATAAAGTAAAATTTTTGATTAAAAAGTAGTATGAAATATAATGATCGTTTTCAACAAAAGAAAAATAAAGGACTCGAAGATTTAAAAAACAAAAGAATAGGTTTGTCTTAAAATTCAACAGTAAAAACTACTGTTGCAAGTTATAGTTAAAAATATTTTTTAAAATTTGTTAGTATGTCGAAAAAATTTCATATCAACTAAATTTATATAATTGAAAAGAGAAATTTTTTAATTATTACATTTGCAAAAAATTAATTTTGGCGCATAAAAACACATCGGCTGACTTTTTAATTAATTAAAATTCTAATTAAATTTTCGAAAAAATCGCTTCGAGATTCTCACCCTCCAAAATGCATACGGACCAAATTTTGTATCTTAAAAGCCAAACGGCCTGTCCTGTAAAGTGCCAACGAACAAGCAGACAACAGAAACACACAATCGCTTTTAGTATTAATAGAGATAACTGCAAAATGGGACGGCTCCTTCATCTATCTCAATTAAAATTCTCACTAAAAGGCATCATAAGTACATATAACAAAAAGTTTTTAAAAATCATGAAATAGATTCGAATTAATTTAATGAAATTTTTTAAAACCTACATAATAAATTTCATACATTATTACTTTAACCACTTAAAAAAGGTTTAACTAAAAAAAATTCGAACAATTGGTTATTTTAGAAAAATATAAAACAAATATGTATTCCATTGATATGGTACTTAAAACTTAAGATAAAATGGTTGCAAATAACTTAATCCACTGAAAAAATCCCACAAATACGAATAAAAATGAAAAAAATATATACATTATTTTTTATCTCTAGAAATTCTAAATATAGAGTTTAGACTTTACGAAAAAAGTAGAAATATTACTTTCCATGTTTTTCTCAGCTCTTTGAAAATACAAATAACACTTGAATCCTAATTACTTTTTACGAACTTCGGAATGAAGAACGCCTATAGACAGTCGGAATAAATATGGAGCTATAGCATTTTAGCTGCAATCATTCAGTGAGAAACCTCTAGACACCCTGTGATGTTAAGCGACAAACTACGAGGGTCGTTTTTTTCAACCTCCGATGGAAGATAAAAAAATTTAAGAGAAAAAAGAAGAAAGGACAGTAACATATTTTATAAGGGGATTTTGAATTTACGTAAGCGTAATGCATTCGCTCAGGAGTTACGTCAGTGTGGTGGTACAATACGCCTTGGGAGAGTTAGTTCATGATCAGTCTTCTGTGTCTGCTGATATTCTTGGGGTCATTGGGATTGTATTCAGATATTTCTCGGAGTGCCGCGTTGGCGTTTGAGTCCAGGCAGTGGCGGATTTTGTCCATATGCCAAACACTTTGGAGACAGTTTCATAAACCATATTTTACCTTCAACCAAACTTGAAGAGATAGTTTGATGGAGAGATGAGGCATGCTTTTCGCGCAAAGATATGCACAATAGGTAAAACGCCCATTACGGGGCGATAGAACGTTCTAGATGAGCTATCGAAGTCCGACATCAAATACTCTGGTCAGTTAAAGTATAGTGCAGAATTTTCAATAACAGGTTAATCGGCTGTCTATTCTATTTAGTAATTATTGGCAGCAAAAAGGAAAAATAAGCTTATGACAAGTAAGGGCTCCATCCTTTCGTTTTCGTAACCGCACAGATTTGGCCATCAAAAATCGTCGCTAGTTTTGTGTTTCTATTCTTAACTCTAAGGTGTAGAAAGTGACTTTTCGTACAAAATTCAATGATGCTTCACAATTAGACATTTCGTTTTTTCTGTATCTCGCACCGTTTTCGAGTTAAGAGTGTTTACTTTGAATTTTGTCTCTAGACAGGTCTCATTTGTTGGTTGCTGAGATTTTTTTACTATACCTAGACATATCTGACTACACATTTATGACTATAGCTTCCGCCGCTCTGAAATTGAGAGGTGGACGGTTCAAAACATTTGTGGGCAGTCTGTATATAGCAAAAATTATAGATGCTCCTATTAGTCTCAACTCTTGTATTTTTTATATTTTTCATCTGTTAGTTATAATGATAGCATTAATTAAATGATAGCACTGTGAATACGACCGAATCCTTATTGTCTGCGGACGATAAACATTTTCAGGCCCCTGGCCTCTACTGTTCACATGCGCACTGACGGACAAACAGTGTCATTAGGTAACAAAAAGGGGTGGTTTAAATTAAATTCTGGAGGAGTTGTATCTTTTGCTCCTTTACGTTTTTTGGGGGTGCTGATTACGAATCTGAGGTTTACCACCAAAAATTTTGTTGGAATTTTAGTAATGGCAAATAATAATAATAATTGCTTTCCCCCATTTTTTTGCTTATAACTTAAAAACTATCAACTTTTGGTATAATGTCATTGCATTCCAAAATGATTAGCACAAAATAGGCTACAATTTAGGTACCTACAACTGTTTCGTCACGCGTACCGTTTAGGCATTATAACTAGTTGAAGTTTAACGAATTTTTGACTTACATGTTAGGGAGGCTTGAACAATAACAAATCAACCTATCTTACTAATAAATACCTTTTCTACTACTAAATTCATTGCGCAAATAAAGTTTTTATCAATTATATTATGAATATTAGCATAAATTTTCCTCTAATTCTGTCTACTCTGGTATTACCCGGCTTTGGCGAGAAGGCTGTTGTGAAGTAAGAACATGTTATTATATCTCACGAGTTTTTTTATTAAGTTAGGAGACGCCCACAGAGCCCTGTTATTTCATCCCTCTTTACTTTCCATTTCATATTTCTCCCCATCTCAGCAAATGCACTTGTCTGTCTGAAGTCGAAGGTCAGCTGTCCAATCGTGCCGGAATTGAATAGGAGACAATGTGAAATTGGAAGCTCTAACTTCAAACGATAGCCAAAATGCTACCTTATTTTCAAGCTTTCGGCTATGGGAGTAAAAGAATGTGAAATACTTTCAACTCACAGTAACTTTATTATTCGACAGGCCTTCAAGTTCTCGTTTGGTACGTGGAATGATATAACTATTGAACAGTCATTAATGAGAAACATAAAAACTTATGGGAGCCTCATTCGTGGGCGCGGTGTCAGTGATAGCATACGGACTAGGTGGGTGCGGAGGATGTCAGCTAGCAGGGACAGAGATCCTAAGTTACAGAAGTCTCAGTCAGTCAATCCTCATGAAATATCACAGCATTCACAAAGTCCGTGGCTGCTGTCGAATTCCTGCTTGACTTCTACTTCAACATAATATTTGAATGAGGAAGTCTAGGGAGGTTGAAATTAAATTGCCCAAAATTAAAAGGAATGTGTGGTGCGTAATAAGGTCATAACGATATAAGATTTGGAAAGCAGACACTTCAGATCATACGCTTAAAATTTATTTGAAAATATTTAGTACCATAATTGCCTATAGCCGGCGTTGTAACACCACTGATTTTCAGAAATGGAAACTCAGCCTCTGCACAACCTATTGCAGTTTACTCAGGTAACGTGGGAATCATTGAGCACGCGTAGCTATCGAATCTAGGATAAATATTTATTTACAAAAAATAAAGGATTGTTGAATTTACAGTTCCTTTATATGCTTTGATCATATTTAGAGAATGGAATGAATAGAAAGTCTTACGGCTGAGAACCCGCTGGGCATAATTCTGATCAGATTTTCCCCTAGAACCAATCTCAGCTTTCGACGTCCGGTCACAGTTATATTTATGAAAAATTCTGGATCAATCCCAAAATTCTGTCGCACACTTTCACAGTGCGCCCCGACTACATCAGCTGATTTGGCTGCCAGTGTCCAACTTCACATCTGGACATCATCTGGAAAACATCTGAGAAAGCAATTAACATATTTTTCTCAATTAAGAAGCCATGCTGTATACAAGGTGCCCACTAAAGTACCTTACCACCCTTTTAACTACCGAATGGCTACAGCTCTCTTCTTAAGAGTGGTGTCTAGGCATGGTAAAGTGACTATGCGCTACTGGATGAAACCACTTACAACACCACCTGGTGGAAAACGGTGGAGTTAGCGTTATTATCTCTAAAACGGTACAGAATAGAGAAAAAAGGTGAATTACAAAGTTGTAGAGCATCATCGATTTAGTACAAAAAGACACCTTGTGGATGTAAATGCTTAGAACAGAACGCTAAAAACACGTATTTGTTCGCGATTTCCTACACTGACACGTGACAAAACAATCTTAGAAAGAAAAAGAAAAACAACTAATTATCACAAGATACCTCTATTTTCGATGTCTTCTCTTCTCTCCGTCTCTACTTCTTCTCTCTGTCAGCTTCAATTCACATCTGGACCCTTGCCACGTTGGGGGCTCGTTTTTCGAACGAAAGATAATCTTTTCTCCCTTCGTTCAAATTACGTGACGTCACAGTTTCGGAATCCGCAAACAAACAAATGTGCATTTTAAACGTTCTGTTTTTAGCATTCATGACTATAAGGTGTCTTTTTGTACTAAATCGATGATGCTCTACAACTTTTTAATTCACTTTTCCCCTCTCTCTCGTACCGTTTTAGAGATAATAACGCGAACTCCACCATTTTCCACCAGGTGGCGCTGTAAGTGGTTTCATCCAGTAGCGCACAGTCACTTTACCGTACCTAGACACCAATCTTATGAAGATAGTTTCAGCCATTCGGTAGTTAAAAGGGTGGTAAGGGACTTGAGTGGGCACCCTGTATATACGTTACACTACGCAAATGCCTAATCCGTTAAGAGAGAAAGATAGGAGCGGCTGAAGTAAGAGTTTCTAGCTTGTTGATGAAGCATGTTCACTTAAAAAGACAAAGCTTTGTTAATAAATTTTTCAACCAGAATGCCGAAAACTCCACTTTTGCAATGAGAGCATTCCGCCAGCAGAAGAACGCACTTTGAGGTCTGATGACGCTCTCCTTAAATGGCACCATGGCGATGCTCAAAAAAATGGTCACCTTGGAATTTCACCTATTAAGGCGCATTTACACTTGCGAATCGAACGGTTCATGAGCCGTTCGTTGTAATTACTTGCACTACGAAAGAACAGCGAACCATCAATCGTCACTTGCCAGTCGCCATTGGAGGGAGTGGCTTAACTGCAACTTTTTCCGCCCTTCCTTTGCAAGTTACCTAGAGAACATATATCTCAAAATAAAAAAAAATATTCTATCCAAAAAATATTAATAACGTAATTCGTCGCTTGATGCCCTTGATCTCTGCAAGTGGCGAAATCGTGCGTTCACCACCAATCTCTCACATATCGGTAATATACCGAGAAAAGACGAAAAAACAACACGAATTAATTACTTGAGGTTTTTTCATGTACGCAATGATTGAACTAGTGACGCTATTCTTCTTAATTATAAAATTGTTTCCCTGCATGTATCGCCTCTTTCGGTCTTTTATCTTCCATTCGGAAGACAGCCCCGCCTGCCTGGGGGGGGGGGGGGGGGGGGGCAGGAGAGGAGTCTTTTCTCTTCCGTTTCCTAGCTCAAATAATTAGATTCGAATAATTGGCTGAATTAGTGGAGATTCGAATTTGCATGTTCGATGGAGGTTCGCCAAAAACGACCAACTACGCACGAACACGGTTTCAGTATGAACTACGGATCCGTTTGGGTTCGCCGAAAAATCGAACAGGATTTGTATCGCCTTGAAAAGTTTGTGAGCCGTTCGCTGAAATTATTTTCGCAACGAATCAACTGCGAACCATCAGTCTTCACTTGCCGATCGCCATTGTATTAGGGGGATCTTTCATCTTCCGTTTCTAGCTCAAATAAAAGATTCGATCTTGCAGGTTGTTTAGAGGTTCGCGGGAAACGACCAACTACACGGGAACGCGTCGTAGTGTGATCTGTGAATCCCTTTCTGTTCGCCGAAAAATCGACAGGACTTTGATGGCCATGAAAGGTTCGAGAACTGTGCGTCCGGGGCTAAAAACTCCATATACATCGTAGACATGATTTTTTTGAAGGATGGTTCTGATCCTCATATCCATAGTAGCTTTCAACCTGTATTATGCCGAAGTTTCACCGACGAACGGATTATCAGTAGAACGTCGGTGTGTCGTCAGGTGGCTTCCATGCTCTTATGATCTTACCTTATGCTCAGGCTACGTTACGTCAGTTTGGAAAGGGTTGTGGAAAACTATGGAGGGCACAGCGAAGATTTGTAAAATTTTTTGCTGGTGTAACAGTGCCACTTATCAGAAAGCTTTTGTACTAGATTTTTTACATAAATTTCGAGTAAAATATTTGGTGTTTGATATGAAGTGTCTGCTGCCTAAATCTAATTCTATGACGATTTTCACCTATACGACGTCCTAAAGAAAACTCTAGTTGGGGAAGTTTAATTTCAGTTACACTTTTCTTCCATACTCGAAAGAACTTATCTGTAACGAAAGTTTATTACACTTATGCTTTGGAAACATGATGGAAAAATTTGTAGCGATTTATTTTTTCGATGCTTTCACCAATTTTTGAAATCTTTATTGTGTTCATGATAAGTTGCACCCAAATAATTATGTTTATGTTTTCACTACAAAGTGTGAGAAGGCAAGAGTAAATAAAAGTAATGTCTAAAAATGTGCGCAGTATTTTTTTATTACAGTTGCATCACGTTATCTTATCTTTAAAAATATCTCGTTGTTATTGTTATTGAAAATATTATCGTTATAAATATTTTTGTAAATATGGCACTTTTTTTGTTTATTTTCGGAATATAGTGCAAAAGATCGAGTAGGGGAGACTGTTGTACCTTGGACATACCGTACCTTCGATCAATAACCCATATCTCGGTATGGGATGCCATCTTGTGGCAAACAGTTGAACAATCTCAAGCAATGGTCACTAGTACTTAGTAGAAACCTGTTATTGTTTCCATTCAGGTCTTATTTATGAGTGCAGCTGTAAAATTGTTTTTCTATGTAGCCACAAAAAACATCACCCCTCCTTGCCTTAGCCTCCAGGTACTACGTTGAATGACCAGCCGCCGAGACAAATAGTCCGGCACTGTGGTTCCTGCATAATATCCCCCATTACGAGCGGCTCAAGCAACAACCCCCCGTTTTACTAGGGTACGACCTGTCATTGGAGGCGGGCCCCAAGAGCCCCACCACCATTATTGTGCCATCGGGGTTGAGAGAACTTGTTTACTTATAGGGCATCTTCTCATCCCTGAAGTCGTGGTGCTCCCCAGATGGGGTTTTTCTATGTATAAAGCAAAATTTTTGAAGAATTATATTTTTTTATTTACATACTTTAAGAAATGTTTAAGGATTTCCTCTATATTCTAGTTTGTGCAATATGATATGATAAATAAAACTGCATGTTGTTTGTAAGTTCGAACATAACCTGTTAAGATTATCATGTGTTAGAACTGTAAACTGTCACCTCTTGTACCATGAATCACATACACATCCTGTACCTTACCGTGGATCACTGACCTAAGGTACATGATGATAGATATCGTGGTCTCTTTCAAATTGTGATACCATGCCAAATAGCAAGACGGGGAAAACACACGAAAATTATGATCTTGAAGCTATAGAAAAAGCAACTGCAGCTGTGTGTGCTGAAGGAGAAAAGAAAATTTCATTTAAAGAATCGTGTAAAGTGTTTAACGTTAAATTTACAACGTTAGTTTATCATTTGACGGATGTTATGAAGCCTAGGGGAGAGAAATTCAAATATTATGTTCGGTACGACCAGTGGCGTGGTCGCAAAATAAGCAATACCGGGACGCCCTAAAAGCAGTGTCCAAACACTCTAAGCTGAGTGACAAAAACATGGGTGCCATTTTTACAATTTTTCTTATTCCTTTCTAGCGAAAAAAAAAAGCAGTGCCGGTTCGGCATTCCGATGCTTTCTAACTCAACTTCACCCCTGGTACGACTCTAGAAAAGATTTTTCCAGAAAAAAAATTATAAGTTTAAAGTGGTCAATAATAAAAATTGACTTGTCGAGGGGAACAAAGAAAAAATAGCTGGATAAGAATGATTAAGTCTTATTATGACAAGGAACGCTGAGGAATTATCTCCCAGAAGGTCAGAAAAAATAAGCTCGTCAAGGGAAACAGCTTTCAACTCTACCAATGTCGAAATCTTCCTTTAGAAACCTCGAAGACGCACTGTTCAGATTACTTTGCGAATACCTAAACCCTAGTTTCTTACTTATTTCCTGTTGTCTTACTTTTAATCCAAGGTGCATGCTTAAGTATTTCTGTATCATCCAAAGTACAAGAGAGTGTGATCCAAGTACAAGAGAGTGTGATCCAAAGTACAAGAGAGTGAGATCCAAAGTACAAGAGAGTGTAATCCAAAGTACAAGAGAGTGTGATCCAAAGTACAAGAGAGTGAGATCCAAAGTACAAGAGAGTATAATCCAAAGTACAAGAGAGTGTGATCCAAAGTACAAGACAATCTTTTACTTTGGATCACTTTGCATGGAATTATAACTTTCCTTATATTACTCTTTATAGAGAGTAAAAATTAAAGTTGAATAGTTGTTGCATAAAATCGAATACAAGTAATTAAAATAAAAATGTAAATTGTGTTCATTTTCAGTGGTATAGTAGAAAAAGTGATCCTAGGTACAAAAGTCTTCCCTATTTATTTTGGAAAAGTATTTCTTAGAATCGCTGGATTTAATCCAAAATTTTTGACAGATATCTATAATTTTTGGGCAAAGACTTACAAAATTTCATCGATATAGTTTATATTGAATAAAACTTCTACATATTTGAGTTTTATTTATTCATTTTGAAAATTCGGACAGCCTCCTTTTAAAAATAGTATTTTCAAAAGGAGGCTGCCAACATATACCTAGAAAAAAATATCTTCATGAAAAAAATGCCCACAAAAAAAATTTAAAGAATATCTGAACCTAGTCCAAAACATAGCAGCATGATAATGTATTAGATTGATACATTTGTCTGTTATTTTTAAAAATTTACTCTTAATTAGGGGACCGGCTGTTAGTACGGAGAACCTAGTGTTTCTAGGGCCTCCCGGTATTATTTTGCCTACAGTACAGCCATAGCATCAGTCTATCATGTGCAGATACTGGTTGGCATAATTGCTCTGTTTCGTTCCTCAGGAAATTTTCTATGTTTGTGTCCCTGCAAGTGGTTGCTTTGTATAATTTTTGACGACTCCTTGCATTTTTACTGGCAAGAATAAAATTACGAAACTAGTGATATTATTTAGCTTACTTTATTTATATTGCGACGTGAAAGTTTCATCTTGCTGCCTTAAGCGACTTTAGCCATCACTATGTTTTTCTTTCCAATGTCGGTTCGGGTAGTATGGAAAATATGAGTAAAACATACTTTTTTACGAAAAAATGCCTAAGTCTAAGGAGAATCCTGAAGCCGAGTTGCGAGGAGAGTGATTTGCGGATGCCATGAAACTGGCAATTACAAGGGGGAGGGTAAGGAAACAGCTTTGGGTTCACAAGACTCCAGGTTCAAAACCTGATTCCACCAAAACTCCGCCATGTATGGGGCCTATTGAACGTTAAATTACATGCAAAGGGACAAACGGCGGAATCTTGGAGAGGAGTGCCAGTTCAGGTATCGTCCTCGTCTCCGGACCGTGGTTCAAAATTACTAGGTCGTCCCAAATTAGCCCTCGTGTTGCTTCAAAACGGGACATTAATATAACTAAACTTAACTAATTTCAATTGAAAGCGATTTGAGAAATAAATTGTCTGAAAGGACTGCATCCGGTCATTACGATGCACTTAGAAGAACAGTGCGATAAAGAAAAATTAATAAAAAACCAATAATTAACTAAGATTAAATAAATAATAAAAAATGGCGGATATGTAAGAAAATTTCTTTCTGTCTTATTGCAATTTGGCTACAAAATCAAAATATATCCATTTGTAGGCAAAAAAAATTATGTTTATTTCAAACCTTGTGTTTTTTAATGTGCCCCATACTATCCGACATAATAAAATTTTTTGTAAATTATTGACTTAAAAATTAGTTGCCATATATGTAGGGCCTGGGTTCGGGGGAAATAAATTTCAAGAGTATCACCTAAAAACAGTCCATATGGAAAAGGAAAATATTATCTAACTCGCGTATCTAGGAGTGTACACAAGAAGACAATTGAAGAGAACCCAGTTTAGATACTAATTAAGTTTATTAAAGAAAAACATATAAGTGTGAGATTATTTACAAGGATGAGGTATTTACATATTTGACAAGAGAGAGATTTAGGGTTTAGATATGATTAGGATTTTAATTCTACGTAGTAAAGTGAAAAGGCAATTATCACTAACAAATCTAATTACTTACATTCAACATTTCGATTACTTTTAAATTAAATATCTAGATGAAATTTTGAAATCCCTTTCTTCGTGAGCACCTACTACCCAAGAAATAACTATTATCTACCAAATTTAGTAGATCTAGGACTAACTCTCTGCCCTGTAGAATGTTAAGAACCATTTTTGCATCATGCATGTCGCATGACGCATCCCGCAATTTGCATATAGTAATCAGCCTATCTATATATATAATTCTCTTACGTGGCGACAAAAAAAGGTCGAATTTCTTAATCGCCGTTTGGCAACAGATCGCAAGTTTGATTTGTTTACATCCGCGGAAAGTCCGAAGCCGCTTCGTGTGATCACGTTTATTGAAAACTATTTTTAGTAGTTGGAAATTTGTAAAAATAATGAATTTAAGTCGTGCTGTCGGATATATTATCCGAAATGAACAAAAGCGAACTGAACGGGAGTCCACATAATATGCAACAGAATTATCAAGATGCAATGGCTATGGTACGCAAGTTTGGTAAACCAGATCTCTTTCTTACCTTTACTTGCAACCCATCTTGGTTTGAAGTTTTAAATTGCATGGAGGGAGTACAACGTCCTGAAGACCGACCTGATATTATTATACGTGTATTTAATATGAAATTAAAAGAACTTTTAGAAGATATTTGCAAGCATGGAATATTTGGAACTGTTTTGACCTATATTTATGTTATTGAGTTCCAAAAGCGAGGTTTGCCTCATGCCCACATTCTTCTAACTTTAGATTCAGAAAGCAAAATTCGCACTAAAGATGACATTGACAAGTTTGTGAGTGCAGAACTTCCAGATCCTTGCACTGATCTTAGACTTCCAAATTGTGACAAAATGCATGGTACATGGCCCATGTGGAACTATAAATACAAATTCTCCATGCATGAGAGATGGACAATGCTGCAAAAGTTTTCCGAAACAATTCAAGGATGATACAGAGGAAAATGTTAATGGATACCCTATTTATTGCAGAAGAGCCACTGAACCTGTCCAAGTAGGGAAATATTCCATCGATAACAGATGGGTTGTCCCATATAATCTTTGGTTGCTTAAAAAATTTAATGCACATATTAATGTTGAAGTTTGTGCCTCAGTTAAAAGTGTCAAATACTTATATAAATATGTATACAAAGGACATGATGCAGCCTCGGTCAAAATACAAAAAGAAGGTGCTCTGGATCATGATGAAATTTTAAGTTTTGTTGAAGGTAGGTATGTTAGTACACCTGAAGCCATGTGGCATTTAAATGAATTTAATTTGTCGCATAAATCCCACACTGTAGTGCGCTTAGCTGTGCATTTACCACAGCAACAGCCGATTGTGTACCAAGACGGTCAAGAAGCCCAAGCAATTGTGAACGAGCTGCTTTAAGAAAAACAACATTAACATCGTGGTTTGAACTAAGCAAAAATTATCCTTCAGCTCACAACATTTCTTACTCAGATATTCCACAATATTATATGTTTGATAAGAGTACCACAAATTGGAAGAAGCGACAACGTGGTGGACAAAATGTTATTGGGAGACTGCCAGTAGTTAGTATACTGGATACTGAGAGGTACTATTTGCGGATGCTACTACTGCGCAAGTCTGGGGCCATTAGTTTTGATGATATTTTGACTGTAAATGGATTAAGATGCATTACATTTTAACAAGCATGTCAGGAGTATGGACTTCTTCGAGATGACCAGCAGTGGCATGATGCTTTGAATGACGCTGCACAATTTCAATCTCTGAGACAGTTGCGCATGCTGTTCGCAATGATTTGTGGCTTTGGAGAAGTGGAGGATGTTCCAGATTTATGGGTGCAGCATCAAGTTTCACTTTGTGCATCATTATTCTGAGCAGACTGGACCTCACTATGCACTTGCAGATATTGAGGAACTGCTTACATCCTACAATTTAAGTCTCCAAAAACTGCATCTATCAACTGTAGATTTGCCTGCAAGTGTTTTGGAGAGAGCGAACTTTGATGTTGTGGAAGAGCAGGCTAAAGATAATAGTTATACTATGCAGTTAAATAGTGAACAGCGGAATGTTGTGGAAATCTTATTAAGTGCAATGTACAACAACGCTGCAGATACACCCAAGTGTTATTTTTTTAGATGGTCCTGCTGGGACAGGAAAAACTTTTGTTTATTCAACTTTGCTTCACACAATACATGGTAGAGGTGATGATGTTATTCCTGTTGCATCTACAGGTATTGCTGCAACTCTATTAATAAAGGGGAGAACAGCCCATTCTGTTTTTAAAATTCCAATTGATTTAAATGCAACATCTACTTGCAATTTGAAGCCTAATACAAAATAAGCTGACATGTAACTGAAAACAAAATTAATTGTGTGGGATGAAGCACCCATGACACATGTTCATGCTTTCTTAGCTGTTGATAGACTTTTACAAGATCTCACAAAATGTAAAGAACCGTTTGAGGGCAAAGTCATTCTACTGGGTGGAGATTTTCGCCAAGTTCTTCCAGTGATTTTAAGAGGTTCAAGAACATTAACTGTTGCCAGCTCCTTGAAAACAACACGCTCTTTGGTTGAAATTTCATAAGTTATATCTGACAAAAAATATGCGTGCCCTTGAATCTGAAAGGGATTTTGGTGCTTGGTTGTTGGACATTGGAGAGAAAAAAAGTGGCTCAACGATTCAGTTGCCTTTGCAATGCTACCCTTCAATACAAGACCCTATACATCAATTGTACAGTGACATAGATTTTTCCAGTGTGACCCCACAGGAGCTTAAAGATCAAGCTCTCCTTACTGTTAATAATGAGAGATCCATGGAAATCAACAATAAAGTGTTGGAATTTATGCCGGGAAATGAAACTGTTTATAAAGCAGTTGATTTGATCATGAGTGAAGATCCTCAAGATCAATTGACATTTCCTGAAGAATTTTTAAATTCTTTGACACCAACTGGTTTGCCTCCATATGAGTTAAAAGTTGAAAATAGGTAGCATTATAATGCTGTTGAGAAATTTAGCTCCCTCTAAAGGATTATGCAATGGTACACGCCTAATTATCACAAAATTGCA
>BGPR01031087.1:0-18261 GCA_013235015.1 Araneus ventricosus
CAGTTACGTATTGGTTGATATTTCTTTGATTGGAAGTTACACTAAGGAAAGATAAACTCAAATTTGGAATTCCAATAATCAATCGCCTAACAGCCTTGGGAACTGATATGTGTCGTATTAAATTCTAGATTTGTGGTGCCAACAACCTCTGAGAAAGACAATTGTTGGAAAAAATTGAAAATAGGGGAATAAACTTCAAAATCTTTCAAGATTAGAAATAAGGAAGTATATAACTTATAAATATACCTATTCAATAGTTATAAATATTGTTAGACTTGAGCATTTTCCTAAAGATAGTCCGCATTTAAATTGAATATATATATATAATATCACCAAACCAAAAAATGAAGAAGCCTCTAATAGAGTAAATTACTAACAATTAACCACATGATAATCGTAAATGCGCATGTCATCTGAAATGTGATCTTAATTTATGGCTGTGGCATAATGTCCTTTTTTCCTCCTGCCTCATGCGATCGCCATGGACCCAAAATAAAATGGAGTGGGGCATTTGAACTCTATCATGATTCATGAACTAACTCATGGCAACGATTTAGAAGGTTAATAACTTACCAAAACCTAATTCACTATTACCGTATTACACAAAGGTCCTTTAGTGCTGTTTTAATTAGATTTGATTTCTCGCCAAAATGCTCGATGATTACAGGCTTATGTTTTCAATGAGTTACGAATCTCTAAACGCAGCAACGTTTAATTAAACAAAGCATATGATTCATTAAAGTTTCATTTTCTGTAATAATATTATTAGTAACTACTTTGCCTCAGGTAATGGTATGACCTTCTCTAGAACTATTATTGATGGAATGATACTCAGAAACTGACTCACTACAGGTTTATAATCCTTTCAGTAAGAAAAATTTTCGAATGATGAAAGAAGTGAATGTTCTTTTTTTGAAATCAATGTTTCATTTGTGTGTTACTTTTTCTCAATTTATCACAAAAAAAATGTATTAAGTATCATATCTACAAAAGCTTAACATGAAAACTATTCATTACTTTTCTAACAGCTCACTTTGGTTTCTTCTCCCTTAAAATTCGCTATCTACGCGTGTGAAACTCAAAGCTAGCAAATTGAAAAAAGAAGAAATATTTCGTATGACTAATTCATACGGAATACACGATCACTATAATTAATTCATCGGAAAAAAAATGGATTACCATCCTGATTCAAGACTGTTTTGGATGGTAATTTTATGGCAATCTGATTTCTATAAAATTAATACAAGTACTTGATTGAAAAACAATATCTTCGTAAGTAGCACTCAGGTATAATATAAACGGACTGAATTAATTATCAAATCCGGTAAAACATATATTTTTTATTATTATTCGATTTCAATCTTCTAATGATGTATATGATCAAAATCTGTAAACTATCAACTTTAACTTAAAACTATACTGGCTGCTCACTGCTAATACGTAAATTCAAAATATTATTATACAAGGCGTAAAGAGAGTCGCATATCCATCCCACCATGTCTAGATGTTGATGAACTTATACTGATATATTTTGCCTTCCCAAGATCTCGCTGTATAAAATCAGTTACCGTTGTTGAGAGACATTCCCTACTGATAAGCAGGAAGAATACATTGCAATTGGTTAATTAAATTAAAAATACACCTGTTATAAGCATGAGAAATCTTTTTCTTAAGATAATTGTGCATGCAATTTTTTAACTCACAAAGTTTTTAGTGACGTTGCTTATTTCCTTTCTAAATCTAAGGTGTATATGACTAATCATGTTATATTGATTATAATAATGTGAAGTATGCATGTATGTATCATTATTATAGTATTATTTAATATATATGTAATATTGCCATTATCAATATTATGTATATATGTAATATGATTGACTATAATATTATGTATATATGTAATATTGTATCTATAATATGATACTATTATGTAATAAGTAGTATAAATGTTGCATGAATATTGTATTTTTCCACAAAATGTTGATTCACAATTGAAGAAATATTACATGTTTATATAATTTGATATTTTCAAAGAATTGGTGTGTAAAATCTTAGTTTGAAAACATAAGTATAAAAGAAAGCAGTAATTCTATGATAATCCATTTGAAAAAAGTAATGTCATGTGAGCATGGTTCCGATACAGATAAATGTGAGGGAAAAAGAGATAAAAAAAGAAAAAAGAAAGTATTTTTCGTTTGGAAAATTTGTAAAATTATTTTTAATTCTGATTGAATTTTAGGATCTAAAGTACATTCTATGGTCATCTCATTTAAAACAAACTATCTTTAAACAAGGTAGCTATCTCATTTTTAAATGTACATCTAATGGAAGCAAGTATATCTCCTTAATATGTCTTAAAAGCATATCTCTGTAAATTAAAGAACCTCGATGGCGAGTGGCACTTTGAAAAAAAAGTTCGTCATTCGGTTCTCATTTTCCATTTATTCTATCTTAATGTGTTTTAATTTTAAAAAACATGATTTTTGTTTTTTTGTATCTTAATTGGTTGATTAAATTCTAGACCTAATGATAAATGCAATAACTGATGCCTGCAGCGTTTGGCAAATGATCATTTTGTAGCCATCCTCCACTTGTTTACTATCTTCTGTATTTTCTATATTTTCTTTTTTATAATAAATATCTCTTAAATTATAATTCATAGTAGTATGTTTTCACATTTCTTCGTGAAACAAAACGGTCATTTTCTTTTTGAAATACTACTAATTCTAAATGTTCTATACTACTAAATCTTCAGCGCTACTGAAAAAATGGCCCATTTAATCAGAGAGCTAAAGCATAAATATTGATATGTAAAAAAGCAAATGAAATAGAATCATTTTAAAAGATATAAGTGGAAACAAACAATATAAATTTTCCTACTTTTTAGACATCTGCTATTCATCAAACGATTCTCGCTCACAGTTCGCAGTCTACAAAAGTAGTGTTCCTTAAACATCGATAACCATCGATGTATGATAGTTTCAAAACAATCGATACTATCGATACGATTTTTTCTCCCGGAGATACTATCGATAGGTGTTCTTCCAGTTGATAGTTTGAAATTATCGATAGTTCCAGTCGATAGTTTTGAAACTATCGATAGTTCCAGTCGATTATTTCAGTCGATGTTTTGAAACTATCGTAGTCATAGATAGTTCCAGTTGATAAAATATCGTCATCTGAAATGCGCCTATCATAGTATTGCATCGGGAAAACTATCGATAAGTTTGACTATCGATATCTATCGAAGTTTTTATGATAGTTCGAAAACCCGTACTATCGACTTGGTTTCGATAGTTCGATAGTTCAACGATGTTAAGCTAACTACAAGTGTAAAGAGTTCTTTCTCTTATTTCTTTTAGGTCAGTCATTTTACTAATGGCAGAAAAATTTGTATTCCAAGTATTTCAGAATTTTAAAGTGAATCAATAAGGTATATAATTTGCTTTTATTTTCTTTACAGTAACAATGAATAAAATTGCATTTTCGATTATTATATATGGTTCGTAGTGAATTTATGACTTGAATTTATTATTGTCTTCATCCCTACAATAGGATTTGCATCACATTCTTTGCATACTTATCAAATTCATAACTACTTTGTTTAATAAATAACTGTTTTGTAATTTTAGATAATTTTAACGAGTTTTTAAAATTTTGAATCATTTATAAATTATTCTATAGTAAATTTATAACCCCTTAGTTAAATTTAAAATCTAGAATCCATTGATTTTAAAAGGAAGCAAAATGTGAAAATATCAAATAAAGCATTCCTTTCTGTAAGTTTTAAAAATTATGAATGAGTTGTAAATAAATATATACTGTTCTTTTTTAATCATAAGAATTGTATTAAAATCGAATACAAATGTTAGGAAATTTAATCCAAGCGTAAATTTGATAAATTTGAATGAAATTAAGATAGCAAAAATCTTACCATTTACTATAAAATATAAAATAAGAAAATATATAAATTTGTATTTTGCAGTTAAATATTATTTGAAGACCATAAGTTTCAACCTTAGAACATCAATATAAGGATTGGGCATCCATATAACTTCTTTCAAATTGATTAGTGGAAAAATTCAAATATACTGATAATTACAAATATTTATTTTATTTGTGACAATTGAGTTTCATATAAGGTACAATTTTAATCTTTAAATAATAGACATATACACCCAGAAATATTTATTATATTCATAAATATTTCCAATTAAATTCTATACCATAAATACTTCTGTGTGAGTAAAAATGTCATAAAGTGCATAAAATAGTATTGAACAAGCTGTCAAAACTTAATGGGTTTTAAACGATGATTTTACCATTTCAGTAGCGCAACTGTGAAGAAAATTTATGGAGAAATATTTATATGATACATCTTAATTTTATCAAAAACCGATAGGAAATAAAACTCTTCGTTAAGTCATTTCCCGCCATTATACAAAACATTTGACAAATGGTTCTGGCCTTTCCGTTCCAAAACTCATTAATTAAAAGTGAAATTTTGCATTAGCAGACGATTTTACCAGGTGGAAGGGAAAAACCTTGTCTTGTCGCAGAATCACTGGAAAATAATTATCATGTTCGTATCTATTTTAGAACTAAATGACATTAAGAACTGAGATGATAAAAAACGGTTCTGTCTTACACACTTTCTCCAATCTGAGTATTGACTGTTTTTTCCGCTATTGTACAGGAAAAAATTGCGGAATTTGCGATAGTGAAAAAGACACATATATAAAGGAAAACGGCTGCTCATCGTTATTCAGTCGGAAACGTTTAGTTAACCTGCTTACTGAGAAAAGAAGACCACTTGAGGGAATAGACTCATCGCTTTTTCTCTTAGAACATAACAGTGTAAGTATGTTTTAGTAAACCTCTTAAGTTTTTTTAGTGGAATAAATTGAGAAAAAGGAATAAGTTTAGTGATTTTGTTTTAACTCAACAATTGATTTCAAAGTCATGAAAAATTATCTTTCAAATTAAAAACTATTTATTAAGGAAAATAACATGTATTCTCTGTATATATTAAATCAATCAAAAAACTTCTATTTTTAAAAAAAGAATTGCAACTAATTTTTTAAATATTAAATTATTCAATAACATGTTTATTCTCTTATTACTGATTCACTTGTTTTGTCCCATCATTTGCATCTAATTATGATTTGTTGTAATTATAAAAATTATTGCAGTTAGAAATGTTGTAATAATAAGTATATTTTGGACGAAAGTCAAGCCTCTCATAGAAAAAGATCCCACCTTTTGAATCCCTGCCTGCAGATGACCCTTGATAAATTCTTGTAAGGCCGGATTCTTAAGGGAGGGCTGCATAAGAGAAGATATGTAAAAATACAAAACAGTATACTGCTTTAATAGCTTATTTTTGCTCTAAATTCATTTTCTTAAATGAATTTCAAGCAAAAATTAAAAAATTGATATTCATGTGAAAAAGTTTTAAGCTTCTCCTTTTTTACTTGGTATGAAATGACTTCTTGACAGTTAGTTCACATTGAAAATAAAAATAATAATTATAAAAAGTATGTTTTAATTAACGGAATAAAAAATAGAAAAAAAATTTTTATTAAAAATTTAGAGGTCTGAAAAAAAGCCATAAAAGCTTGAGGTGCTGAAAAAAATACTATAAGGAAATTCAACAACAAAGAAAATGATAAGGAAGAAAATTCCAAAACCTTCATTTAAAAATAATATATACTATAATTTTATTTCAAATTAACATTGTTTTTATCAGAGGTTCACGCTTTTATAATTTAATAATTATTTTGATCTTCAAATGTTACACTATAAAAATATTTTCCAATCTAGTATACTAAGAAGACATATTTTAAAATAAACTTCTATTTATTATTTTTTTACTTTTTAGTCTTAAATATATTTCATATGTCATCATTAACACAGTATACTGTGGCTATTTTTCTGCTCAAAGTAATTAACAGGCAACACATTTTATAATGTATCAATATTCAATTAAGATGAATTGATGAATTAGAATTAAGCTCTCGATATATTCAAATTTTGTGATGTAATTAGGAATTTTTACGGAGCACGAAGTGAGTAAAGGATCAATTACAAAATTCCATCTTTTTAAACATGAAGGAAATCAAGTTATATCAAAGAGTGCAAATAATAAAAACTATAGTTATAGTCCCATTTTTATCCAGTTCTATAAAATTGTAAATTTTTTCAGTTATTTTTTAAATTTTAATGATCCTTAGACTTCTTTAAAAAGGACCAAAAAAGAACGATTAAAGTAATTAGCAATAATGAACTTGAAGGAAATGAAAAAATTATAGTAGAAAGAAGACATAGCGTTTCTATTATGATAGATACTACTGCACCATTATTTTTAACAAAATTAATGGTAAAAAGCTGGCTTTCTGAAAATTTCAATAAAATAATTTAAAATAAAATAAATTACGATTCTTGACTAGTTCCTACTCTATTATGTGCACTAATTTATTATTATATAATATGAACTGCATTATATGAAAATATATAATTCGAAGGACGATTATAAATACAAAAAATATAAAATGTGACAGAGGGTGTCCGTAATGTTCATAAGTAATTTAAAATAGCCTTAGCTTTGCAAGTGTATGAAAAAATAAATTTTTGTAAATAATTAGAATGTCTTTTTTATTTGATTCAAAAATTGCTTATTTTTCAGAATCCCTGTTAAAGATTATCTTCATTTCAGATTGCCATCTATTTGGGTTTAGAAATCTTCGATAATGAGTCTTTCTTGTGCTGGGCTCTAAATCTTCTTTCGACAGCAACGGTTGATTTGAAATCAGCTAATTGAAGAACACAATTTTGTTTATAGTAAAGCCGTGAATCCGCACCGATTTTCGAAAATAAGTTATTTTTAAGTTAAATATCTAAGGGTAAAAAGATACACGGAACTTTCTTACCCTTTCTACAAATTCTTTCCATCACTTATAATATGAAAAAAAAAAACCTTTTTGCACCACTTTTTGACACCTTTGCGCGACCATTGATGCATAATTTTAGAATCCCTCATCAGATAGCCCAGCGTCCTATTTTATTCATACATTTAACTTCCATGCTTGAGCTGAAAGCAATTCATTGTTTCTTTTTTTGCTTTGTCTATGAAGTCAATAGGTATTACCAATCTCCTAAAAAAAGTTTTCAACAGGCACATACCACAAGTTAGCCAGATTTTGAAGTCAAAATGTCGTCTTTTTGAAATCTTTCGGCTTTTCCTTTGATTCATTTATGAGGTAATGCAAAGAACTAGAAAATGATTTTTATTTCTTGAATATTTTACTATAATTTAAAAAATCTTTAACATTTATGCAAAAAGGTTTTAAAAAATGATTTTCTACCAAATTTTTTATATATTTTTCTAATATATATATATATAGTTAAATATTTTACAAACAATTAAAACTCAAATAACATTTTCAGTATATATACCTATTAAACCAATAATTTAAATTAAATATAAAATAATATTACCTAATTAATAATCATACAATGAAATACGGAAAGATAATTAGATTATAAACTATTACTATGAAAGAGACAACCCATATTTGGAATTCCAACAATCAAATACCAATCGATCTTAGGAATCGATTATGTCGCATTAAATTCGAATTTTAGAGACGCCAACCTTCTGCGTACGCCAATTGTTGGAAAAAAGCAAAAACTATGGGAGTAAATCTCCAAAATATTTCAAGAAAAGAACGAGAAAATAACTAAATGCTTACCAATTCAAAGTCATAATCATTATAATGCATGAGTTATATACGAAATACAGTTCCGCATATATAGCGAAAATATTATAACTAAAATAGGTTATATTTACTATCTTAAAACATCATTAATAAATTAAACTATAAATTTAATTTTTAAAATCATTATAGTAACTTATTATAGTATGAGAATATACTTTAAATAACATATTAAAATTAAAAGATGCAATCTATTTCTAAAATAGTGGCACCATCTACCTATGTAGTGATGTACTAAAATCTAAGTGAGTTCCATATATATATTGAAATCTAGGCTTTAAATTAATTGGGCGTTAATGAGTTAATTAGACTCTCACAAAAAATATATATGACTTTGGTATATTGAGCAAACTGTCAGGTTAAGACAAAGTTTCTATATTAAGTCTGCGGACGGAAACTTCCTCTTCACCCAACTGAAGCGTCGTTAAACCAAGTTTATATCAAGTTGACGCAAATGAATCGTAAATAATTCTTCAGATTAAAACTGTTTGCCAGCATGACTGGTATGTTTCCCATACCTTCAAGCTGAATCCTCGGGTCGACAACATAGAGCCGATAATCACTGGCGAATGCGTGTCTCAAGTTCCTTAACATAAGACCATACCGAAGACCTAACTCTGGAATACATGGAAGACATTTCCCAGCAATTTAAGACCTTCAAATTTAATTAATAATGATTTTTTCAAGCATTGTATGTTCACATAGCGAACTCCGGGTCAATTGTTTTACACTTAAACTCTTTTACTTTTACACTTCGTCTCTTAACAAGAAAGAAACCTATCTCAGATTACCAACTTTTACAAGGGGAATAAAAAATGAACTTTTCCTCAAATAATAACGCATATTTTAAATTTTTTTCCGCATGTGGTATGAACATGAGACCCCTTGTACATACCAGACGTGAAAAGAAAAGAAATATTTGTTATTCTTTGCGGAAAATTCAATTTTTTATTTCTCTTGTAAAACTTGGTTAGTTTAGTTACATTAGCGTCCCGTTTTTTGAAGCAACACGAGGGATATTTTGGGACGGACCTCGTAATTTTCAACCACAATCAGATGACAAGGACGACACCTGAGCTGACAACTCCCTCTCCAAACTTCCACGCCACACCAAATAGATTGTAAAACTGAGATAAGTGGTGTTGCTTGTTAAGCGACTACTTACAATTATTATAAATTGAACCCTATATAACTCCAACTTGCTACAAGAGTTTACTGAATACCGTTGTCGAATGAGATAAACTGTTTCTAGTAGTGCATGGATTCATTGAGAAACAGATAATAGTCCTTTATATCTTTATCCTACATAACGGAAAAATTTATTTTATATTTTCTTTCTTTCAGTGATAGGATTCATCATATAACATCGGCGTAACTAGTTAACACTTGCAATGTTTAGGGTGGAGATCTTAGAAAATTAAACTCGTCACTATTATTAATCATAAAAGTACTTCATTTTTCAGATGCCTAATCACTATTTAAAATGTTATTAGTTGACTTTAACAGACTTTATAATTTAGAACGAGTAAGTAATTCAATATTTATTTACATTTTTATCTGACACAGCTTTTATTTTTTAAATTAACAACATTAATTATAAATAATTTAAAATTGCTTATATCGAGCTTTAATTTCATCAAAAGTATAATTACTTCTTCAAATTTCAACGTTCCGACCAAAGGACGTTCAGTGGGTATAGTATATTAATAGCAATTTTGTCGAACACTGTCTGTAGGTGTGCCAATAAAAGAGTACAATTTAATTTTCTTCTATTTGGCTCTTCATTGATTTTAATAACGCATTTATTTAATTTTCATTCCTGGAGGGTAAGGTATAAACCGTGCCTAGGTATTTGTTAGAGGCTGCATAATCCAAGGCATTTGCCAATTATGACACGCTGTACTTACGCCGCTGTCAAATAAGATTTCATTTTATACACAGTCACCAGTGTTATGAAGAAGAATTTCCAAAATACCTGACCTCCTTCTTCTCCATTAATCGAGTTTATTCTTTTATTTTCAATTTTATTTGATTTTTAATTTTTTTTTCTGAAGCTCTATTTATTTTTATTTCAAAATGCTATTAATATATTATAACCCTTTAATTCAATTTTCACTGAAATCATAAAAAGTTTAATGTTTGTTTTATTTCCTCTTTCTTTGGAATTTTTCTCTCCAATGCAAGAGTTAAGTTTTTCTGGGAACTTGCCAAAAAATGAAAGATTAACTTTTATTTGAAATGTTAAATTGCATAGCAGTCATTAAGCCCTATGAAATATATCATTAAACTCTTCTTTGAAAAGAATTCACGAAAATGGTAAATTTTAAACATTTTCCTTAAAATAAGAAATTTATCTTAAACATCCTTTCTTTCAGAAAAAAGTCATTCTCTACAATTCATCCTTATAACTGCCCTTATATGTACAGAGAATAAGTCATACTACGGGGCAACTCCTAACTAGTATTGCACCCTAAAATGGTGGTTTAATTTTTTTCTCAAAATAAAAACTGGTGACTGAAAATCTAAAAGCCATTAACAAAGTAAACATAGACCAGTGTCTAAATCCTAAATAGTCACTTTCCTCTAACTGTTACGCATTGGTGAAGCAGGCAATAAACGGTCTTCGTCCGTCCATCTTTTGAAAGCAAAGTAAGAGCCACATATAAGGAAGCAGAACTCTTAATCCGTTTAACTGTCCATGGACAGAGAGGTTCAATTGTAGAGAAGCTTCTCACGGGATTGTATAAATAAAGGCGAGGCAAGAAGTGAAAGGAATTTCCTCTTAACGGAAGATGGGTCAGAGAGTTATTGGAGCGTTTAACTTTAAAGAAGGGGAATTGGTCTTTGAAGATAGGCAATTAGCTGTAGAGAAATCGGTTTTGAGTTTTAAATAATTTCGGTAAAGAAAATATTTAGTGTAAGAAACCAAACAATTCGATAGAGATTCTGAACTATCGAAACTTGTGTAATGTAAAATATAACATAAGAAATAATAACATAAGGAAGTATGTGAGTGTCTGACAGAAAATCGACTCCTTACTCTGATTAACCCTTTGTTATCCGATTTAAAGGATATACTTTATTAGATGAAACGGCATAAAAGTATAATGTTATTCAGCCTTATAATAGTATAATAAATTAAAGCAATATAACTCAGTTAAATCAATTACCAGTAACATAACCCGCGATATCATATGGAACAACTGAAAAATGATTTGTATATTTAAGAAAGCAATCTTTAAAACTTTACAATTTTCTTGTATTAATATCAAAATATAAGAATCAAATAAATCATAATAGAGTTTTGAAATGTGGTAAAAATTCAATTATATCACAGATAACTGAATTTATCCATCTTAGATTGTTTTCGTTTAAGTGAAGAGATAATTTCTTTGATCAAATGGTTTTTTAAACTTATAATTCAAATGATAATTTCAATTAGAGCTATAATAGATTTTAGAGAGATATTAAATGATAAATTCAATGATGGATCAATTTGTAAATTTTTTTGGAAATTTATTCTTGATATTTCCGAGGAATCAGTGATAATTGACTTTTGCCTATAGCTATCTTTTGTTTCCATAAGTGTAATTGAAAGATGATGCGAATAACACATAAGGGGAGTGAACCCGAAAGTAGATTTTTAATTTGTAAAAGATGTTGCGAATAACTCATAAGGGGAGTGAACCCGAAGTTAGATTTTTTATTTGTAATCTTATGATCATATTTTATAATTAACAGATTCCGAACCTACTTTCTGAACACTTATGTCCAATTGTTACAAATAATAACTCTGTTCTTAAAATGATTTCCACATTAAAGAGCCATTAACTATTTTCATTCTATTCGCATTATATGTGTTTCAAGACAATTAGCTTGGATATTAAATTCCTTTTAGGGAATTTTTGGGTTATTATGAAAACAATTATCGGTATCTACTGAAATACATGATGCAAAATTCTGTTTGGGTCATTGTATTTGGAATAGTATTACCACTTGTTATATGAAAAATAGTTTTCAAATTAATTTTTATTGCTGCCGGTTATTTTTTTTCATGTATTAATACACAAAGTTTAAAATATTATAGATTTTATTAATTATTTTATATATAAAGATATGGATGCTTAGAATTGAAAAAATTAGTATATCATAGAAAATGATACGAATGTTTACTGATTGTTTATTTAGCCAATTTTCTTTCTAAATTTTAATCTGATAAAAATATTTTCACTTATTTCATAAAATTCGATACACGTGTGTAACTATTTTAATTCATTAGTTTTTAAAATTATATCAGTTTGCATATATACATCTTTTTTTATTAAAATTTTATTAAGATTGAACTGAAATAATCAAAAACGTTTAACTTGTTATTTGCATCATTCATTAACACGAATTTTGCTCAGAAAATAATCGTTAATAATATTCATAATAATTGTTAATAAAACTGTATCTTTCATTTCAGTATTCCAAGAAAATGCTATCCAGCCAGAAAATCGTCTCTTTGTGCTTGATCAGCCTTCTGTCCACCTTGATGGTCAGTGCCCACCATGGTGGGAATCAGGGCGGTGGCGGTCTTGGAGAAATCTTGGTGGCCGGCCTGATCGCTAAGATGCTGTCTGAGCACCACCAACACAAGCATCACCAGTCCCATCCTATCTTTATCCCCATGCCTGTCCATCATGGTCATCACAAAAAGTGATCAAGATATGACAAGCTGTTTGTAATATTTGTAAATATATGTTGTAATATTCATCTACATCGTAATTTCGCATTATCGTTCATCGAAAAAATTTGTCTTTTTTATGTATCCAATAAATAATGTATTTAAACAACTTTTTTGTTCTTTCTCTTTTTTTTTGTTCAAAGCTTCTTCATGGATGAAATGTGTGCAGATTTTGGTTGCATTGTTCTGTCTCAGAAATAAATTTTTCTATGAATAAAAAAAAATAAAGTATTAAAATCTGAAGAAAGAACTTAAAGAGAGGTAGTTTTGTAGACCCTTTTTTCATTTTCTGGCATTATTTTGTCATTCCCTAAAAAGAATAAAGTGATTGATAACGTAATATTTATCTATATTTAGTCGAAAGAAATTATCTTAGTCGTAATTTTCTTTTCATTTCATCCCCCAAGTAATCAAAATTAAAACAAGAGACAATTAGAGGATTTTATAAGCTTCACAGATGAATAGTTCAATCTGGTCTAATGCCATATATTTATAACAATCGATTGCACTAACAATTTTTATTTCCTGAATATTACGGATCGAATTATAAAATTATTATTTATTTATTTTAAAGGCAATGCACGCTACAAATAAAACTCCAATTACATGACACAAAATGAACCTTAATCACACAAAGAAGAAAAGCTGTAAAAAGTGAACCCTAAAAACTTTTCAAATCAGAGTAGGAGAATAAAAGTTGACTGTCAATCATAAAAATATTAGGAAGGTAGAAATTGTAAAAACTGTGAAAAAAACATCAAAAAACGCATAAAAATTTTAAAACTAAATACAGTCGATAATAAAAAAAATTGAAAAACATTAGGAATTTAGAAGTTATAAACACTTAACTTTAAAAAAAACGAAAAATATATTAAAAATATTGTCACGGTCGTCGAATGGTTAGAGCGCTGCTCTACGATGCCAAAGGACTCGGGTTCGAATCCCTGGACTTTTATGTTTTCAATTATTATTTCGATTATTTAATTTATATGCAAAATAGCATTTATGTAAATTTCTTATATGTAAATTACCCCTTAGTTATGCTTATTAACTGTGACTGTATTATTAACTGTTTCGCCAACTTTATATAAGCAGATGTAATATTTAGTTCTAGGAGATAAAGTCTTGAGTTAAGATTAGCGAGCTGTGTCTTTATTCGATTGATTCTCCACGCTAACTTTATCTACGCGACAATATCAAGTTCTTCAGGAAACCTGTAAAATATTTTATAAAATTTATATAACGAAAACGACGAATATGTAGATATGATATTATGTATACTATCATTTGAACGAATGTGTAATTCAGCTGATATTCCCATTAATTATAAAAAAGGGATAAAATGTATCCGATGTCTCCTAGATGCATCTACATATTTTGTCTCTGAGCATACAAAAGAAATTGTAGATACATCTTCTCCAGAATATGTTTTCTAAAAAAATCCGTTCACTTACACAGTTATTAACTTAATTTGTTAACTTCATCATTAAAACGATGGACTGCAATAATTGCACTAACAAATGGTATACAATACATAGTGGCATTATTTAATTCCACGTAGCCCCATACTGCCTCGTATGAGGATCGTTTTGAAGTGCTTAACTTAGCCAGACTAAGATCTCGTAAAATACAATAGAGAATAGCATTATCAAAATTATAAATAAGTTCTTCAGGTTTTCGAATGTCAACAACATGATAACAAGTGATGAAATTTAAAATGAATTTATTCTAAATTTGAGTATGGAATTAATATAAGGAATAAAAAGTGAGGCCTCATAAGAAACTGAAAATATGGAATAAAATGTTTTTAAAAAAATCAGTAACAACATTAAGGGATTAAATTTTTAAAGAGACGCATTAAAAGCATCGTTTCTCCACAGATAATTTGCATAACTTTTAATAAGTAAAGATAAATATAACATTTTCGTCACAAAAATAGTAAATCAACGATTTCTCAATCTTAACTGTATAGGGGAAGGTTACCGAATATGCACCACCTGGACATTTTTCAATGCACAGTGATAGAGAAGTAATTTTTATAAAAAATAATAATAGAATTTTTTGTAGTTTAATTATCTTCAAAATAATGTAATTAACCTTTTACGGTATACACTTCAAATTATAAAAAATAGCTAACAAATTTGTGTCATTGGTCCAATTAAAAAAACTCATTGCCGAGATTAGACCAACAATTTCTTTAAGCACAATTAAAGCAAAAATATTTTCATCATTTCACACCAGCACACAATGCACTAAACCACGAATGACATTTTATGCACTGTATCAGGTCTTCTCTCTATTTTGTTTACTCGCATATGATACAAAACTACGTAGCCTTAGTTTTGTTCTTTTTGAACCAAAATTTGATGTTTTAATGCCCCTTTTATCAGAGGGTTTTTTAAAAATTTCTTTATTATTAATATTATTATGCTTTGGCTTCTTCCACTTTCACTTTATAAGGATTACTAGTGATTATAACTGCTTTTTGGGCAATTCCTCTAGTTCAAGGTAATACCCCCATTGCCTTAAACAGTCCAATTTAGGCAACTATATGTGGTCCAATCTAAGCAACTTTTAGACAAAAGCAAAATCCCTACTACTATTTTCATGTAATTATTATACTAAATTGTAGCTGGACAAGTTTTCTACCTGAGGAAACAATCGCATATTTTGCTACTTACTTTAAAACAGAGTAGAAGCCATTTGTCTTTTATTAAAACATTTAATCTATATCTAAATCAAAACACTTGTTCTCTAACTGTAAAAACACCGCGTTTTCTCTTAAAAATTATTTCATACGCCAAATTTACACAGATACAACATAATTTACCTATTTAACAGACTAAATATTTAATAGAATTGAAGTTATGATACCGATCCAATCCAAGGGCAAGTCCAAATTTCGCAACTCTCCTCTATAAGGATAAGTTTTTAAGAAAAAGTATCAAAACAGTAGCCTTTAGGTCCAAAATACATAGAAATGGCGACCGCAAAAAATCGATCTACAGATTGGAAGAGTTTAATATTTGATCATCTGCTATAAAAAAAATAGAAAATACTTGCGGCTTTCTGTTTGTCTGTCACAAGTACTTCTCCAAAACTATGAACAGTAGCGACATGAAATTTGTAATTCTTGGCTCCATTTCTAGATAAATTTGTATATTTTCAGAAGTATACTTAATAGACTGAAAAATGTAATTATTTCTGAAGATAGTTAATCCGTTTGGGAAAGGATTATAAGAAAATTCTTAAATAAAAATCATCATTTATATGAACACAAAATAATTAGTTCAATATTTTCAATATTTCGGGGTTTTCTATGTTTTTTTTAATTCAAAGACATGTCATGTGATAAATTTGTAATAAAGGAAAATAAAGCAAAAATTTTTAAATAATAATGTCATTGATCACTCTGGAAAGGTATAACTGAAATTGGAAGCGTTCTCAACGCCAAATACAGTTAAACAAATTTATATATTATACATATTTTCTGAGTCGTATGCTTAAAAATTTTCATCGTGATAAATTTCATTAACACATCAGCGACATATAAAGAGCGCGATATTAATCAGTAGCATGGCTATTAATTTGTTGTGAGAATGCACATCCTCTGTTAGTGATGAGAACAGCAGCACCTCAGGAAAAGGAATTACCTCCCGTGCCTGCGAGTTTTAGCTGAGTATATGGTTTGGCCCTCACACTTCGAGAATTCTACCAAAAATACTTAGAATCGAAAAAATTCGCCATTCTGCCCAGTGCCTTCCCCTGCTACGATGAGGCCGAAAGGTATTTATTACTCAATCAGGGACAAGAGTAGCATAAGCGAATAATGTAGGCAAAAATACCGGTTGCTCTATTCTTTCTCGTGGAGGTAGAGCAGATTCTTCTCAGGTAAAATATGACATCAATGAAAGCGACAAAAGATCTTTTACATAAGATGGAACTGTTAGGATTTGATTTTAATATATAATCGCAAAAATGAATAATTTACAAAAATACAACTATAAACTCACGTAAAGAAGTGATAATACGTTTCTTCAACGCATGCCAGCTTAGGCGTTTCGCAGTGGTTCGAAAACAAAACATTTTTCACATCGTTCTGATTTTGATGTATAGATATTTTTATCTGTCTTCCATCTATTTATAAAACGTAATAGAATATAGAGTCTGCCGTCTAAAAAATGAATTGATTCAACATTCTCGACGATGACAACGACGCACCAAAAGTTATCAGTATATGTGCTACTTTCATTAAATCTTTACAGTCAAAATGAAAATCTGCACAATTTTTGTTTATTAGATTAAAACAGTTTTGGATACTAAGATATTTTCCAAAGTCTCGTTTCTAGATTTATTTGAACCTTTATGGTAATAGTTGAAGATTTTTCCGTAGTAAGAATTAGACGAGTTCATGTAATTAAAGACAAAAACCATTTGTTAAGCACTTCCAATAACCTCAATTTAGTTTTGAATAAGGAATTGTTCCAAGAATTCTCAACTCATGTCTTAAATAACTTATTGCGCATGAAGAAATTGCGCTTAAATATTGAAAAGCAAAATTTATATTTCTCTATCTGGCTACGGCATTAACACTTCATTTCTAGGCATATGAAAGATCAGAAATTGACGCTGTTGCAACCTATTTCGATCTATAAGCTATCTTATAAACTGCTTTCTTTGCTTCATCCCATCAATAGAAGTGAAAAGACTAAAGAAGGATGTCTTTTATAAAAAAAACTTATGATAGAGGAGGTATCTAATTTCTTAGTCAATATTATCAAAAAATTCCATATCAGAAAAAAGACATTGGGGAGAATAGTAATCACTGGACATTTCCCCTCTACATTTTATAACCGATGTCACTCTACAATAAAATGATTTGTCAGATTAATTAGACAATTTGATACAGATAGAAGTACAATTTTGTCTGCTCAAGGATCACATGTCTTAAGTGATCTTATCTACTCTTTTCGTTTTATGTTGTGTTTCCATACACACAGACAGACATAAAGAGGATTACGCTACAAATCATTATTCTTAAAATGACTTCCCTTGTATATATCTTGTAAATTGAGTCCCTCGCAATCAGTTCCAGAGCTAGAAAGTCAGGAAAGATACTTCAAATGAGTTTGACCTTTTATAAAAAAATTATTATGATATTTCATAAAAAACTCTTTATAAAAAATAAATGTTGTATGAACTTCATAAAAAAAGCCAAAATTCTTTTATAAAAAGATTATGTATGATATTCTTAAGTACGTAAATAAAACTGGTACGACAGCGATTTAAGCAAGATAAAATGCCCATCCTATCTTATTCCTTCTATCAATCAGAATATCAGGTCTGAATACGTAAACAAAGCTACATTTTCCCCTCTCGAATAACATCTCAAACAAATAAATGTGTATCGAGAAAATTTAGTAAGGGTCTTAAATAATAATATAAAACTAGGTTGAGAATAATTTTAACTATTTTCATTTTTAACGCCTAAAAGACCCAAGAATGGCAAGTATTTTGTTTAGACACATAGTTAGTTCTTAATCTCAACCGCCGTTTGAAGCAGCACAAGTGGGGCTATTTTGGGACGGACCTCGTAATTTTGAGGCGCTCGTCAGATGATAAGGACGACACCTGATGGCTGCCCCCCCCCCCCCACAGTTTCCGCACTCACACTGGAGGGAGGACATTTGACATCTACACCCGTCTGATTTAATGCGCAAAAGGGTGACACCTAAGTAGCCACGCAGCCAAAAAATGAAA
>BGPR01031088.1:0-18260 GCA_013235015.1 Araneus ventricosus
CGTCAGGTAACGTGAAAGCGAAACCGCAACCAAATAACGGAGAACGAGAAACAGCCGAAGAAAAATAAATCAAGAGAGCGAAGACCCTCGTGCGGAGGAATAAAAAAAGGAGCATCACACAGTTGGCCTTGCGCCAAAGGTCTGCATCGAATGCAGCTCAAGCCACCGCCAAACTCAACGGGAGGAAATATTGACCTCGTCTTCCGGAGCGTCGCTTAGCTGTTGCGCAGTCAGCGAATTTTGATGCTTGCTAGGGCTGTTTTCCGAACAGCTCCGACTTGCGTATCTCCTGCTTATTGATGTATTTTCTGTCTTCGTTTTCGCTTTTCTTGTCCTACATTTTCGTTGTTGGTCGAACTTTTCAATGAGAAAAAATAACCAAATTGGATTTTATTACATTACATTACACCACCTGCAACCGTGTTTAAAGCCATTTGGCTCCTTTCCGGTTTGGATGGATGGACGTGAATTTTATTTTTTTAGAAAGGACAAAAACATATAACAGGGACAAAAACAAATAATAATGAAAAAAGAAACATACACTGGACAAAGAAACAAACATAAGAACAACATGGAAAACAAAACAATATGGAAAAAATAAAAATACGTAGAAAAAAAGAAGAGTTATATGTAGCCGGAAGCGTGTGTCAATCTGGGTTGAGATTGTTCTCATCACATGTGAAGCGCATTAGGAGTCAATTCGATTTCTTGACAAGTTTTTATTCGTGAGAATGCTTTTCAACCACTGTAATTTAAGTGCAACTGTAGAAGTTTGGAAATGCCAGGAGAGTGTAAACCGACGTTTTGTGGCATAGTGCATTGTATCTCCTTTCTCTCCGCACGAGCAGTTATCATGTGTTCGAAGATTGAAGAGAAGGACCCGTGTCCTGTAACGAACATTAGCTTTTCTCTATTCCATCCTACTGGCTTTATGAGGAATTATATCGTGTGTACTGCGGCTAGTTTCTCAGTTATCCAAGTTGTCTTGTCAGATGCTTAAATCAGCATCATCGCATTCATCGCCTAAATAATCGACGTGGGCTTTAGACATCTCAAGAGAATGCGTTTATGGGAGAGTAAAAGGGTTTGAATCTCTCGGACCATACTATTTTGGGATTTAGTATTAAGTATGGCCATCAAACTTGACAAACTGTCTGTCCAAATTTTGATTGGTCTATGAAGGGAAGAAGCTGCTTCAATTGCCATTTTAATGATTTCAGCTTGGAAAACCTAATTGCTGTGACCAAGTTTATCTTGCCATGAGGCTATTATTCCAGAGTTTTCGAGAATGCAATAGGATTAAAAAAACTGAAACAGAAACTTTTAAAATAATTTCAAGTGGTGCTGCAGCTCTGCTGCCCTAATGGACGAACCGCTGCTGGGGTGACCTCATATTTTAGAACTAGAGTCAGATGATAAAAAAGACCCCTGACCTGGTGTTATTCTCAGAATTTCGAAGGCACACAAAGTGAGCATCATAATTCATGACGGTGGAGCAGACCCATACACACAGTGGATCTTCGGTGGAATCGATCTCGAACCTGCAGTCTTCCAACTCCAAAAGTGCTGGAGAAGGGTGTTTGTAGAGGCTGTGATTTTCTTCATGTGTTGCATGATAGATTTATTGTGATATTTTTGTAAGAGAAACAAGTACTATAGTTATATGTGTCTAAGACTGAGAAAGGTAATCACAGATAGCAATTTTAGTTTGCAGCAATCTTGCTCTGCAGATCTGCAAGATTGTAGCAAGTTTGACACGGCAAGAGTGCATGCTTGAAACAAGTTAACACAAACGAGTTAGTCACCACGCGTCAACTTTGTCACAAGCTTGCCGCGTCAAACTCATTGCAAACTATAGCAAAAGCAGAGTACGAAGACAACATCGGATTCGAAATCCGGACAACCCGCTTCCTAAACCTGTCGTCCTAACCATTCAGCCAGCTAGACTCTGAGAGGAGAAGATAGATTGCGCTAATAAATCGTGCATGTATACGATTTATTTTAAATTGTTTAGTTGATTTCATTAATTTTTTAAATTTTGAGTTGAGAACATGATTTGAGGTCAAAGAGAGAGCGATTTTCGCTAATAACTACGTTTTCCTAGTAGAATAAATTATGAAATTAGGGTTCAAAAGTAATTATTTTTAAAATGGGATAAAATGTAAGCTATTATTTTTCAACAAACATTGACTGTTTTTCAGGTTTAATTTTGTTTATGAAATTAAAAATTTTTAACATTAAGAAAAAGGAGATATATAGTTTTCTTTAAAGTGCAAGTTCTATATTTAGTAAAAAGATGGAGAAGTTTTCAAAAATTTTTTAAATTTTTTTTTATAAAAAGGACAGTCTAGGAGATGGTATTAACGTGGTCGTCTAAAAGTTTGTTACGTCGACTTCCAACACTAGATGTCGCTGATCGCAACTCGGCGAAAGCGATTTGCCTACGTATCTTGTTACCCTGCATTGCCTTCTCAGAGTTGAAAAAACGTTGTGCGCATGCGCTCTGACTGAATCGTGGAAAATTTTATCTGTACATAATGTTGACGATATCATCAGAGCGCATGCGTATTACTATGTGGTAATCGTATATGGGTAATTTCGTTCACGCGTGAATAAGCAAAGAGAGGTGGGTGGGTGAATAAGCTCCCGTTACAAACTGTTAAACGTGTTTCCTTATCGCAAACAAAGTAATAGTAGGATGCTTTACGGCAGGTTCGGCTACTTTTTTTTCGTAAAAAGCCATTTTTAGAATTATATTTATCAAAATAAAATTTTTGAGACCGGAAGTCTGCAACTCGAACTGTGAAATATGCATTTTGAAAATTGAGTCTAAAATAATTTTTTTTTGCTAAAATTTATTTAATTTTCCCTTTTTTAAGTTAACAAAATACACTGCAATTCAATTATCTATTTTGAATTTTACAATAGCCGTAATTATAATCATAAGATATAATTATTAAAGTAAAAATAAGTGATTTAAAACATTCTTACATATAAATTATCATTTTTCTTTCGTCAGGCAGTATGCTTGGACTTCAAATATTTTATACGCTTAATTTGTATGAACAATAAAATTAAAATATATACTTAACCAAAAAGAACAATATCAAGTTTCTAATGAGATTTTGTTGCTCAATTGAAGTTTTCATGACACCATGAGAAAATTTTTTAATCGTAGTTAAATTTAATTTTTTTTTACGTATATTATTTACTAACATAAAAAGAGTCGCAATTATGCCTTGAAAGAACCATGCTTTACAGAAAATACTTTAAAGAAAATTGGAAATTAAAATCAATCCACATGTTGCCGGAATATAGAATGCAGAAAACTGGAAGGCACGCACGTTTCCTAGGCATTCTATTGAAACCCAAATGACAAAGCGGCAAAGTATAAAAGAAATCGTCCATTAGATTTTATAAGAAATAAAATTAAGTGCAAATCAAAATAAAATTTTTTCCTTCCTTGATGTAACATGTAGGTTCACATTTTATTTTGTTTTCTTTACTAAAAAAGACAAAAACTTCAATATGTGTAACTTTCAATTTACTTTACGTATTTTGAATAAAAGATTTTTTATGGCATTTTTATTTTTTCAAAATAACATTTGCATTTTTGAGGAATGCACGTCTTGTAAATAATAGAGCCTTATGATCTTTTTCATACTTTGCCTAAATAGCATTTGTCATTTTATAGAATGGCTAGGTATTATATACAATGTCTATGGAAAGTATATAATAATTATCATATTTCATTCTTTGCCTAAAAATGCCCGGCATTCTATAGAATGCCGGCGTTTCATACATTGTCAGTAAAACCTATAAGAAATAGAAGAGTGTCATTTTCATTCTGGATTAGCATACATAATAATTTCTGATAAGTTAGAACCATGACTGTCTAAAATCCAAAATATTAATTGTTTCATTTTCTTCCATCTAAAATGTATTTCTGTTCTGCATACTTCTCAAAATCTTGTAATATAAATGAGAGTAAAAAAAAAGGACTTAAATATGTAACAATATTTAACTCTGACAAAAAAAAATTAATTTACGACATAAAAGCAAATTAAATTCCAAATCATTTTAATGCTGTCTTTTCATTCAATTGAATTCCTTGAAAGTACAACCCGAAGCTGATAATTTTATTTTCATAGGATTCGCTAACAACGTGATACATATCTGAATTGATATCATTAAATAATTATCAATAATAAAATAAGCAGAAACAGTTAAGAAATATATTTTAATTATATAATTAAATTCAAAATTATAAAAGAAAATTACGATCTGTTTTATTGCTATAATTTTCAGTAAAAGCATTTATAAAAAATTAAAATTAATATTCTTGTTCCATTCTTTACTTGCAAGCCAACTTTTTTACTGTTTCATTTACGAAGTATATAAGGAGAAAATCTTGCAATCGTCAAAAAATTCAAACTCGAGATGTTGACGAATCTCCACGTTTTAGACCTCCCCGAGTCCGAAAAACACAATTTTGGTATCATGTCTGTCTGCGAACACGATAACTCAAAAACGGTTAGACCGAGAGGGATGAAATTTGGTATTTGATCTTTACACACAATTTGTAGGTTTCTATTCAAATTTTGTACGAATCCGTCCGCGGGAAGTCTGTCTGTCCGTGTTCATGTGAATACGATAAGTCTTAAAACTTAAATAGCTAGATGGATAAAATTTGGTATACAGTTTTATCAACAGAAATGTAGGTCCGTAGCAAATTTTGGATCAAATCAGTCACAAGGTTGACTGTCTATTGGTCTGTATAATAGCATACTTTTTAACACAATAACTCCTAAACGCTATGACTTAGATAAACAAAAATTGGTGTGAGGTCAGCTAAAATTAGTTACAGATCCGCTACCAATTTTTGTTTCAATCGGTTCATAAAAAGGCGTTCAAATTGCATATTTGGTTTTCTTCGCCAGACTATGACGCAAAATAAAAAAAGTCTTCAGGCTCTTTTAAATAAGCTTCGATTGCACGCATTTCGCTTATACATGATGCAATTTATTAAAAACACAAACATTGCCTTTTATAAGTATAGATTAAAAATTGACCTCATTGTTTTCTGTGTAATAATGACTTTTGCTTATTACAGATATTCAAAGCAAACACTGTTTATATACATCAATTATTTCAGGTTTATGCATGCCATGCATTACAATCAGCAATACATACTTTTTCTGATAGTGTCATTGAGGTCCTGAAATGCATCTATTTTTAATTTCATCTAAATCTTAAATTTTTGCTTTTCTAAACTTGAATGAATCGTTAAAACTTTTCTTATTGCATATTAATTTTTAAAAGGCATCGTGTGAATCTATATTTTACTTAGTGATGTGGAGTGAGAAAATACTCAGTGCATAGGTGAATATGTTTTGGATCAATGCCTAAAAACTAGGAATTTGCTAACAAAAGCATGTGAATGGTGATTAAAAATGAAAAACATAAAATTTATAAATACCGCAAAACTAGATATTTTGCAAAGATAAGTATTTGTTAAAGGTGATTCAAAATAAAATTTATAAATACTTAAAAATTGGGTTTTTGGTTATAAAAACTCCTTTTGAATAGCAATTCCAAAACAAATTTATAAATATCCTGAAACTGAATATTTTTCAAAAAAGTTACTGATGATTCAAAATGAAACATATATAATACATAGTTTAGAAATTAAAATTTTGCCCAAATTTTTATTAAAAAAACAATTGCTATTAGGGCTGAGAAAATACCCATTTGCCGTGATCGAAATTTTGATATATCTCGCTCTACAAACCAAAACTGCACTACTATGCGTTGGTGTGAAATGGAAGTTTGGAGAATTGCGTCACAGCTCAGGTGTTCTCGTCATCTGGTCGGCATTTAAAATTATGAGGTCCTTTCAAAAACCGCCCTCTTGTAGCTTAAAAACTTGACGTTAATCTAACATAATACAACACAATAATAGAGAGTAGACACAGAATAAGTTCGAAACTCCAACATTATTACATTCAGAGCCGTCTTAACAAATCTCAGCGCCCTGGGCTGGAGTTAATTGGCGCCCCATCAGAATCGTTACTACGAATTTGAACGCCTGAGGCCTTCAGAAAAAGAAAAGAAAAAAATACCTACCTATAAAGAAAATACTTACCAAATAAAATAATTTGAGACCAAAAAGAGAGAGAGAGAGAGAAAAAAAAGTCACTTGTTCTCTCTGATTAACGCCTTAAAGTTCATATAATATAAATTTGAACTCTTTCATATTTAAGATTATAATCGAATAATTTCTAGTTCAGATCCCGTTGGTTTGGTGCAGAAGTTTGGAGAGGGAGGTGCCAGCTCAGGTGTTGTCCTCGTTATCTGACCGCGGTTCAAAATGACCAGGTCCATTCCAAAATAGCCATCATGTTGCTTCAAAACGGGACGTTAATATAACTTAACTAAACTAAATTCTGGTACAGAATTAAAATACTAAATAAAATCAGAGTAGTAAATTTGGCGCCTTTGGATCATTGTCGCCTCTGGGCTCTAGCCCAATAAGCCCATTGGATAAGACAGCCCTGATTACATTGATGCTCTTTTATCTTGTAATTTCGATTATTTCTTGTGAAAACTTCAGAAGCGATATTATCTAAATGATTTTCATTGATTCGGAATTTGCATGCAGTAACTTTTAGTTACGGATGTAAAAGTTGGTTCAAAACTTTAAAATGTAATAAAATTTTGAGATTCTAGAAATAATGGAGTTAGAATTTTTTTTTCTTCCTTTGGTGTACTGTGTACAACTCCAAAGGTTAAAGCATAAATGAAATTTCAAGCCTGTAGATGAAAAATTAAAAAAGTTATCCCATGTGCGTCAACCGGACAATAACGAATATTTCAACTAAAAAAAAGAAGAAGAAATCACACAAATTTCACTTTAAAATGGTTGTCAAAGGGTAATAAAATATTGTAGAAGCCTTTTAAATGGTAAAAAAGGATTAAAAACAAGAAATTACTTGAAAAATAAAATTCACCACCGAGCTTCATCTTGGGAAGGACGATGATTTTCTCGATTTTTTTTGGAAAAACTAAAAAAACTAAAATGATTCCATGCCAAAACGAAAAATTCTTGCAACGATTATATTTCTAAGAATATCGAGAATCAAATTAAAAAAAACAGCATGCAGTTTCGTCAATTATTGAATTAATAGGAGCTATTCAAAGTTGGTGTCCGGTATAACGTATACCAGGTCTGAAGGGGTTAAGACTTTATAGAATGAAATCCGAAGTCTCACAGAAACGAGACTCAATTGTTCGAAAGATTCTCCCCAACTCAACCTTAACCTCCGTGAACCCTCCTTAGACTGCGTATTTATATAAAACAATTTATGGCTTTCAGGGTCCCAAGCGGTTCTCTACCGACCCTCAAGAAATTAAAGCCATTTGCCTGCCTCGAAATTTCTATATATGTCGCGCTACAAACCGAAACTGGACCACTATTCGTTGGTGTGGAGTGGAAGTTTGGAGAATGGCGTGCCAACTCATTTGTTCTCGTCATTGGTCAACATTCAAAATCACGAGGTATGTTCCAAAACTGCCTTCATATAGCTTAAAACCTTGATGATAATCTAATATAAAACAACGCTGTAACAGAGGGTCGACAAAGAGTAAATTGGAAATCTAGCATTGACGTTCCTTTATCTTGAAATTTCAACTATTTCTAGAGTCAATGCTTGCTCTAGTTATAGCAGAAAATAATATCCTCACGTTAGTGTAGAGTGGGAGTTTGGAGAATAGTACATTTAAAATGGAAAGATTAAAATTACGAAATCTGTTCCAAAACCGTCCTCGTGTAGCTTAAAAACTGGACGTCAATCGTATATGAAACAACAGCATAACACAGAGTAAATTAGAAACTCCGGTATTATTACACTGATAATCGTTTATCTTGTAATTTCGATTATTTATGGTGACAACTTCAGAAAATATTATCTGAACGAATTTCATCGATTCATATGCAGCAACAAAAAGTTTAAATAATATTTCGCTACATTTTGACTCAAAATTTTAAAATGTAATCAAATTTTGAGATTCTAAAAGTATTGCGCTGAAATTAGATAAATTCTGAAAATAATGATATCAAACAATTAAATGTAAATTAAAATAACCTCGGTTATGATGCTTTTCATAAAAATGTCATAGGTTTTCGCTTTTCTTTAAAAATATATAAATAGAAAGAGTATACTTATTCTATTCTCCTTTCAGTTTTGGTAGATTCATTCGAGTCCACAAAAAATAAGTGAAAATTAAATATTCGCATGATTGATGTATGTTTAATTTTTAAACGCAGCACTAAATGACCCATATTAAAAATGAAATGTAAATATTTTTATTTTCTAGCAAATGAAAAAAATATTCTAGAAATGTTTACTGTATTTAAAAATATGGAGAATTTAAAAAATTTTCTTTGATAATTTTAGTATGATTGTAATCGTTCTTTAAGTTCTATCAAATGTTTATTTGCATGGAGAAGAATTTTGTGTTTCTGTCGCTGTGTTTATTTGTAAGCACAATTCTTATTTCGATGATAAATATTTACTTTCTTTTTCTTTCGAGTTTAGTATCCAAGGGAAAAGTTATCGTTTGATACTTTCAATAAATAGCACGTTTTTTTCTTTCATTATTGTATCGCAACTTTGAAAAAGGGATATGATTATTAGTTTCAATCAAGAAAATAATTTATATAAGTAGCCACAAATGCTAGAATAACTATCAAAAATAATCTTCTATACATTATATTTAATCAAATCTTTACATCTTGTTTAAATTAATAAATTTATTATTGATGATAATTACAAGAGTATAGACAGCGAGATAGATGGAGTTAACTAACGTATATAATACGAGCACTACAAAAGAAGGCCCTGGGTTAACCGCAGTGCAGAAGCAGAAACGAAGGAATCCCCTTCTCTACAGCAGAAAAAAGAAAAAAAAAAAAAAAAAAAAAAACTGCAATAAACTTCCCCCCGTAGAGGAACTGTTTAGCTTACTTTCGACCTTGGAAAGAAGAATGCAATTACGCTGCGGCAGGGAGGGAGGGGCTCTTCACGTTCTAAAGAGACCCAATCGTTGTATTCAAAGGTTATCCGCATAGGGTTGCCGAATTACTATACACACAGGACAAAATATCGGTTTTCAAAAAAATTAGACGTTTTTTCATTAAAAAGAATCTTTAATGTTGAGAAACTATTATTAAAACTCTTCATGCATATTTATTTTCTTCAAAAATGAACAAAATTAGCTTTTATTACTATGAAAGGGTCCAAGAGCATATCTGACCGGCACTTTGGGCGCCATCTATCTTCACCGTTACGTACTAAAAGAAATTAACGAAATTTAATGGATATTTTGGGTTTTTTGATTTTTTAAAAATATTAAGAGCATTTTGAGAATTTTGGAGTTTCACACATTACTTATAGTGATATGTCGGACCATTTAGACAAAATTCTAGACTTCAACAATACATATTAGCGGTACTGATATGATTTTGGTGATTTACAAGCTTTAGACGACCACCTTAAAAATCGGATGTTTTTAGAACAAAGATTAAATGTAAGTGTGCTATATCATCTCTGCAGCAAACTTGTTTTGCAATCGTGGTTTGAAGTTTGTCTTAACAACTTCACAGCAAACTTAATTTGCAAGTGGGTTGGTCGATTATGCTTTGTTACTTTGCAGGAAGTTTGCTGCAAAGTTGCCACATCAAGTTTATCATGACAAGGTAATATCAAGAAAATCAAACATGCTGCAAGTGTACACACTATCAGGGATATGATACAAATACCGGGTGGCTGAAGATAAACCGGACACAGAGCGAGCAAAGAACACGTGACTATAAAGCGATATTCCTATTAGCACAAGATATTTTACAATGTAGGATATTTTCGCAGATATCAAAGAAAGTTTGTCTAAAAGGTTTTGGAAACATTGTCGTCAGCAAGGGTAAATGGTTGTCAGAAAGTTTTTCATGATAAGGGTTGAACCTTTCGGCAGGGTAGCGGAAAGGTTCGCTAGTCAACAAGAAACAAGGTTTCCTGTAAGGTTTTCAGTAAGATTTCCCCCAAGCTTTTATTACAAGCTTGTTTCAGGCTTTCCTCAAGCTTGTTTCATGCCTTTTCAAAAGGTTGTTAAGAACCCACCTTCGGCGAAAAAAAAAAGAATCCCCTTCCTCCCTCCGAAGCCGTATTCCTACAAAGAGGAACCCCCTTTACAAAGGGGTACTCCTACAAACTTCAAATTCCTCCCAGCCGGGGATCGAACCCGCGGTTCTAGAGTTGGAAGACAAACGCAATAACCACTATACCGGACGGTTCTATACACGATTTGTTAGGTGGTTCATAAAAAGCTTATCTACGTCAATTTTGCGGGAATGGTTTCCGAAACGGTTTGAGCGGAAATGCTTTCGCGGATTTGTCGTTCAAACCTTGTCGGTGAGGTAGTTCATAAAAAAGCTTTCCTATGTAAACCTTGCGGCGATGGTTTCCGAAACGGTTTGCGCGGAAATGCTTTCGCGAACAGCCTATGGAAAGTGAAATGGCAACTTTTCCGCAACCTTCTTTGCTTTTTGGGTTATGGACGAGTTTTCTGTTTTATTTATTACATTAAAATGCCGTGACTACAGAATTCCGGTGTAATGCTAAGTCAGTGGAATCTTCAAAGGGAAAGTCCAAAAGTAAAGCAAATGAAGTCAAGGTTTTTAATGTAAATGAAATACAAAAAGAGAAGTGGACCTCCATCTCCACAGGTATTGTCGGAAATGTCCGAAATGTTAATTCTTGTTGCTACGTCGAATACACTGACGCTCTTCGGTTTTTCCACTCCCATGTCCGGTTCTGTTTATCTTGTGCCACCCTGTACAATCATCTCCCATAATTTTATGGCTTGAGCTTTTGCTCGAATTTAGTGTACAGGTTGCCCCAAAATTCATGGCCCCAAGTATTAGGATGCGGCAGAACACGTCGATTCTGCATAGAACATATGACCACAAACGCAGCCAAGTCAGTAATCAGACACACACCTGTTATTAGATGCAATCAGTCTGATTGCATCTATATAGATTATGCCCCCATACCACTGTCCCACCACTTTCCCTTTCTGCTCATACGTTTGTAGAATTTGCCGGGAAAATTGATTTCTTTTCTTTTTGAGTAGAAGAAATCAATCCTAACCATCTAATTAATATAACATTTCTCATGAATCCTAACCATCTAATTAATATAACATTTCTCATGAGTCCTAACCATCTAATTAATATAACATTTCTCACGAGTCCTAACCAACTAATTAATATAACATTTCTCTATGTTTCTCTATTTTTATAACCACCCTTTTGTTTACAATACTTGCGATATTATTTCATTCTCTAAATTTATGTGTGCTATGCTAATAAAAGTAAAATAAAAACGTGTGGATGCCAAAACAGCGATTTGAGAACAAACTTGCAGCGCTTTTCTGAAATTATGGCTTGCATAAATGAGCTGTGCACATGATTCTGATGGTATGTTGTGGCTGTCTGTTGCTTACAGTGGTTGTCCTCGTGTAAACTCTGCTTAACATACTAATCGTTTTATGAGAAGAGGTGAACTATTCGATTTGCTGCTCCAGCTGAAATCCCTAGACAAAGTTTTCTTACCAAAACTGGAAGCGTTTTGGCGATAAATAATTTGCCAACCGACATCGAAAGAAACTTCAGCTTACAGTCTTTAAAAGGTGCTCTCGCATTTTGAATTCGACTGAAGAAAAGCATGGCGTCTACCAGCGGCCTTTTTATCTCCAGACGCCCAAAGAAATCGTCGAAATTGCCATTAGATGCAAGGCACGAAATCGCGAAGAGACTAGCATCTGGCTTAAGGCAGTTTACCATAAAAGTCATAGGTGATGAGAGCACTGGCCGTCGTACATTAATACGCCGATTCTTGAATATGAATGGCGGACCTTTTCAGCAACCAGAGAGTAGAGGGGACGGAAAACGTGACATCTTCGTGGATCTCAAAGATAGGCCGTATCTTTTCTTACGAGGGACCGTCTGCCTACATACCTCTATTTTCAACCTTCAAGAGTTGGACTTTGAAGCTATTCTTGAAACTGTTGCTGACCTAGATTCATTTGTCGTGATTTTTGATGTGGGACGCTGCATCACTTTTCTCACCGCTATTCACTGCATGGTTAAAATCACTGAATTATTGCGTCACAACGCACCCGAGTTCATCTTGGTGGGAAATAAGATCGATCTCCCGCAGCGTGAAGTTTTAGAGGAGAGAGGTCGTGAAGTGGCAGAAACTTGTGGGGCTGAGCACTATTATGAATGCTCGGCTCTGATGAATGTTAACATGGACGCAGTCTTGGATGCCACTTTGATAACGGCTCTCGATCTGAGCATGGTTCTGCCTTCGTGATTCTGTTTCTTGCTTTGGAAAGTCTTCCATGTTGAATTATTTTTGTATTGTTCATATTCTCAATTCCATGTGTTGCAGTGCAACTTCGCTAAATGCGTGGAAAATAGTTGTTATATTGTTAAATAAAGTGTTAACCAATCCATTCAGTTTTGTTATTGAGAAGTTTTTTCAATATTTTCTGGGTATCCAGTTTCCATCAAATATCAAGCTAAGAAACGTTTTTTTGAATGCATTAACTATTTTAATTTCAAATTGACTGTATGAATGAGAACTGAATTTGGTTGGTATCTAGAAGTTGGAACACACTCTATTTCGTCGCCAATATGGTTACCTGAGGAATCGAGCGGTTTAGTTCCATTGGCAACCCATCGGCTAGATCGCTTACGTCATGGCAAGCGTTTCGCGTTTTTGAGTTGTTTACATACAACGCGGATTTTTATAAAACTTAAAATATTTAATGAAATAATAAAATATATTTCAATTGGAATGATTTCAATTATTAAAAAAATGGCAAATAGAACTTGGGTTTATTTAGTGATTTATATATTTTTCCAATCATATAATTGAGAGATTTTTTCTTTGCCTTATAATAAAAATCGTTTGCTTGGAATTTTTGAAATTGCTTGGTCATATTTTGGAATTCATCGTTTGGAATGCTGTCTTCACCTGCGCGATGGTTTATTTCATTGATGCGGGACATTGTTCATTTTTCTTTTTCATGCATTAAAAGCGTTTCCTCCCAAGTGCAAATATTAGAACTGAGTAAGTCTTAATTTTTTACTATTACTTATTTTGAAGAACATTTCGCTACTAAGGGGAAATGTTCTGCTAATTCATTAGAGTAATTAAAAGAAGCCGATTCCGTACATTCAATCAGCTAGGAAAGCTAGTAGTTCTATTGAAATTCTACGTTTAAAACGGGAGATAGTGCAACGACAAGCCACAAGCGCAATGGGTTCGAAAAAAAAGATTAAACTTTAAACGATTAACTTTTAACTGTGATCGATGCACGTTTATCATTGGCATCCATCTTGCTTTCGCGACATGGCGCCGTTTTAATAAAATGTGTTCCAACTTGTAGATTTCAACCCTAAATTTAATTCGATCTGAGGTTACGGGTGCAATATAGTTTTGCAACGTTCACTCAATCGCTTCGTTAGAAAAAGTTCGATAAAATATGCGAAATCTCGGTCTGTTTTCGGAAACGGGAATCATGCGGAAATATAAACGCTATAAAACAATGCTCAGTTTTGAAATTTAAAACCGGAAAAGTTAGTCTAGAAAAACTAAAATTACGATGCCCGTATATAATAGCCATATTTATTTTCGAAATGTATGACATTTGGCGATCAATGTGCAATGTATAAAATACAATATCCGTGTAATAAGATATTTCGTGTTGTGCCAAATATTTATGGTGACTTGTCTAGTTGCCTGTTTCAAAGAAATATTTAAGAAATTCACGTTATTAGATGCTGCTTTCTGAATAGCACCAGACTTTACAAAATATTTTCATTCTGAAACGCATTTGTTCCCTAGCTTTCTAAATTGCTGTCTTTTCCCAGATAGCAAAGACAGTTTGTCTAAAAGGTTTTGGAAGCCTTTTCGTCGGCAAGGGTAAAGGGTTGTCACAAAGGTTTCCATGACAAGGGTTGAACCTTTCCTGCAAGGTAGCGGAAAGGTTCGCGAGTCAATAAGAAACAAGGTTTTTTTGTAAGATTTTCTCCAAGCTTTTATTGCAAGCCTGTTTCGAGCTTTCCTCGAGCTTGTTTCAGGCTTTTCAAAAGGTTGTTAAGAGCCATCCTTCCGCGGATACAATAGAAGCCCCCTTCCGAAGCCGTACTCCAACCCCCTTTTTTATCCCCCTTCTTCTTAGAGTTATCTGGAATGTCAATTAATTTGATTAATCTAATTTTTAATTGAACTTACTTGTACGATTTCGTTATAGATTGTGACAAAACTTCATATTCCTCTGAGACGGCGATCGAACCCGAGTTCATAGAGGCAGGTGCAGTAACCACTACACACGATGGGACAGGTGGTTCATAAAAAGCGTTCCTATGTAAACCTTGCGGAAATGCTTTCGCGGACAACCTATGGAAAGAGAAATGGCAACATTTCCGCAACATTCTTTGCTATCTGGATTAGTGCCAGTAGTAAGTTCTAGGCTTAGAGATCGAAAAATCGCGTATTCAAGACTCGAATCCAACAAAGTTCTCTCTTTATTGTGTGCCGAGATGTTCGCTAAATCATATTGGTTCGGAATGTGACGTGTCGGCTGAGAGGTTACCTGACCTTGGTTCCTTCCATTTGTTCTAAGACTGTTTTTTTCCAACCCATTTTACTCGAAAAATTAGGCAAAGCATTCACGGATGTTCCAAAATTTGTTTTGAGACAAGGTTCAAAGTCGCAGAATTCCTGCCACCCATTCTCCTCTTCCCCCACACGGGCGATTTCGAATTTCGTTTCTAGCCTCGACACAAGGTCCCAATCTAGGCAGAACAATTGTTTTCCCTCTAGCCTCGACACGAGGTCCCAATCTAGGCAGAACTATTGTTTTTCCTCTAGCCTCGCATCGAGGTCCCAAATTGGAATCAGCGGTTGGAGTTTTGGATTTTAACTTCTTTTGAATTCCACCACTTCGAATCATTTGCTCCAAATTTCATAGGTTTTCGACCTTGACGATTGTTTTTTCCGTCCCGTGTTTTAAAAATTCCGAAATGAACCAACGGCAAATGGCTCACTTTAGACGAAAAATTACTCAGGCGTTAGATTGGAAGAGGAGGTCCAATACCGTGGCCACCTAGATCTCCAGACATAACACCTTTGGACTGCTTTTTATGGGGATACATGAAAAAAATTGTTTGCCAATCTCCAATTAGTGATACTGATGAACTGAAAAGTCGAATTACAGCGACCATCCAGACAGTTGATTCTGCAATGCTGCATAAAACGTGGTTAGAAATCTCGTGTAGACTCGATGTGTTGCGCGCGACTAATGGTGCGCATATTGAAATCGTGGAATAAAACATGGCAAAAAAAACTGATTTTCTGTATGGAACATAAAAAAACCGTCAGTGCATATCATTGTTCGTTTATTTTTAATAATTTTTTTAAAGTGTTAAGATACATTTCGGGCACCCTGTACTTTGTTAAGGGAATTATGTATATCGAGTTATTCAAAAGAGATCCATTTGAAATTAAAGACCACTAATATTCCTGGCGAACCAATTGGTCGTCAAAGGAACCAGTTTTTAACAAATAAAAAGTATCTGTTATACAGTGGGTGAAATCATCAGTTTATAGTGAATATTTTTTGTTCCGTCAACCCTCCAACTGGAACGTGCTTCAAAAAACCTATTTACTTAGCATATACTTTAGCGATCGCAATGATCGATATTCTGATCTGAGGAATAATTTGGGATCTATTCTGGTACCCCCTGTTGGGTTGAGAGACGTCACTTTTCCCGTTGTTAACGTGCGGAAAAGTGACGTCTCCCAACCCAGCCGGGTGTACCAGAATAGACCCGTTTAGCTTATCGTCGTTGAACAAGCAACAGCATCATCTATCTCATTTTTTTGAAATTTCAAAGAAGATTCAAATGAACTTTTCTCAAACTATAACGAATATTTCTAAATTTTTTTTCACGTCTGGTTGGAACATGTAGTGTCATATTCATAGTAGATCTAAAAAAAGTTCAGAAATTTTCGTTATTGGTTGCGAAAAATTAATTTGAATCTTCCTCTTTGAAATTTCAAAAAATTGAGATAGTTGTCGTTGCTTCATAAGCGACGATATGTTAATTTTTGTTGCTACGTCGAATACACTAACGATTTTGGTTTTACTTCTCCTATGTCCGGTTCGATTTATCTTGGGTCACCCTGTGCAATCATCTCGCATAATTTTTACAGCATGAGCTTTTTGCTTTGATTTGATGCACAGGTTGCCCCATAATTCTTGACACCAAGGGGTCTATTCTGGTACCCCCGGTTGGGTTGGGTTCCGCACGTTAACAATGGAACCCAATCCAACTCCCAACCCAACCGGGGGTACCAGAATAGACCCCCAAGTGTTAGGATGCGGTATAACACACCGATTCTACACAGAACATGTGACCGCAAATGCAGCCAAGAGTCGATAATCACACACACACCTGTTATTAGATGCAATCAGTCTGATTTCATCTATATAGATTATGCCCCCATGCCATCGTCCCACCACTTTCCCTATCTGCTCATGCGTTTGTAGAATTTACTGGGAAAACTGAAATTTCTTTTTGAGTAGAAGAAATGAATTCGATCCATCTAATTACTGTACCATTTCTCTATGTTCCATTGATGTATGCTTGTTTCATGTGATTTTTATAGCCACCCTTTTGTTGATAATACTTAAGAGATTATTTCATTCTGTAAATTTATATATAATATGCTAATAAAAGTAAAATAAATGTGTTTGGATGGCAAAACAACGATTTAAGAGCAAACTTGCAGTGCTTGGTTTATGTGGAGTTCTTGAATTAAAGAGTTATGGGATTTGAAGCAACAAAGGCTGTTATCCCCAATGTGGAGTTTACGGTACCCACTTCGTTTCTCTTAGGAGCGCCAACTCTTTGCCGCCAAGAACGACGATGAGAGAACATTTGTTTTGGATACGTCAAGATGTTTTTAACGAGTGACAAGCGTGCATGCGCACACATTGATCTTCTCATCGGTGTTTTGCTTATCAGTTTATATTGCGCCATGTTTCGATTGGATTGTTTAGTTCAACTCTTCGATGTGATTGGTCGATAAATTCGAATTTGAATAAAACTTCATTTGGAAGGACGTTTTCACAATTTTTTGTTATTTATTTCTGGTTGAAAAAAGCAGAGCCAGAACAGCGAGACGGCTCCACAACATCCCTGATTGTGGCTGACATAATTGAGCTGTCCGACGCAGTGGCGTAGCAAGGTCTGGTGGCACCCGGTGCGGAGTTTTAACTTGTCGCCCCCATGTCCACCAAAATATAAAATGAAATTTATTGAGAAAGCAACTTTCTTATTCAATTAAGAGGGCATAATATTAATTATTTTGTAAATAAAAAAAGAAAATGCCCTTTTGTTAATAAGCCAGTTTAATGTACAATGTAAGAAATCTTTTTTCATAGTGATCGCACCTAGTGCATAAATTTATTATCATTATAATACAATTTAATGAAAACTGAATTATTTACAAATTTCGTTCTCTGGGTTCTAATCCAAAAAAACAAACTGTACTTTAACATAATACTTAGAATCTCTTCTTTCTAACTTTTTGTTCTGCAAATTTTGAAATTGCGTCACCAAAATCGATACCTTCAGTTACACTTTTTTCAACTGACAAAATAGCTAACTAAGCTAGAGAGTCGTACTTGGTTCATAGTAGAATTGAAATAATTTTTAATTAGTTTGAGTTTCGAAAAACTCTCACATGAGGAAACCGAAACACATAAAGATAAGATAAATCTTAATGCTCAAGTGAGATTGGGAACAGAGTTGAAAAGTTCATATTCAATCACAAACTCTAAGAGTTCTATTTTGGCACCCCCGGTTGGGTTGGGTTCCGTTGTTAACGGAACCCCAACCCAACTCCCAACCCAAACGGGGGTACCAGAATAGACCCCTAAGAATCTTAAGGAAGTCCAACCAAGACTTCCTTAAGATGGAAACTTACGGGGCTATTCTGGTACCTATGGTTGGGTTGGTAGACGTCACTTTTCCCGTTGTTAACGTGCGGAAAAAGTGACGTCTCCTAACCCAACCGGGGGTACCAAAATAGACCCGTTAATATCAGTCAAACTAGTATATATGA
>BGPR01031089.1:0-18259 GCA_013235015.1 Araneus ventricosus
ATTCCTTATCTGAGAAGTGATAGGGAAGGGAAGAGGAGGGAAGAGCCACCCCCCAGAACCTCAAGAACCTCCTCAATCCCTCGATGTGGCTGAACCCCCATTTTCTATCTACTGTCGATGGAGGACATCGTACCACAATCTCCGATTGATAGAACTTGGAACATGACGTAGTCAGGAGTGGCGTTAGAGTCTGGCCGACAGGGGGCATTACGTGCTATACGGGGGAGGATTGTAATGAAATTGGTTTTAAATTTTCACCAGATCTTTATTTATCTAATAGTTGAATACCCCTTTGCATGAGCAGATTGAAAAATTTTCCCCGACGGGGCACACAGTATCCCCGACAGGGGGCTCTCCACTGGCGCCACCCCTGGACGTAGTGAAATCACTTGAATGAAGGAGATGGCAGTATGTTTTCTTTCATACAGAAGCCGCACACTCGCGAAGTTGAGACGAAAACGACAGGAGCAGGTGGGACGCGTAATGCAGAGAGGTCTGTCGAGGAGTTGTAGAGGGATGCGTCGTACTCTTGAGTAGGTGAGTACCGGCAGGTGATTGGAAACAGGATCACCGATCTAGGCAATGCAAACTGTGGAAGCGTATGTTCGTACTTTGCTGTGTGGCTGCTGGATGTATGGCACATCAGGATGGAAAATGAACTCTTTTTGTAGTGCCGTGTGAATGGGAGGATATCTGTCCGACTGCTCTTTATAACTAACTATTCATTAATATTGTTATTATTTTATTTTCCTTGGATATAAAAACAAATCATACGGATTAGTGCAAAGCAGATGCTAAATATAATACATTCAGCCGCTACACATTTGGGTTGTAATGAGATTTTTATTCCAGGTCTGAGGTGTATGGGAAGATCAGTTTTAATATTAAAATATGAGAGATTCCCGGGACTTCTAAACTTACAAGGAGAGTGCACGACTTGGGAAATTCAGTTCGGGATGAAACTTGGCATATTAGTAGCATACCTTTAGGGTTTTTACCCATTAATCTAATAAAGTGCAATGGCGAGCCAATTCGGAGAAAATGGCCCTCAAACTTTAGGCACAGCTTATATACCAGTAAGTTATCGCCAGTAGTGTGAGATTCCATTTTTAATCTCCGATACAACAGCAATATATTTATTCATAGAAAATTTTAACTATCTGTATCACGTAATTAATTTTAATCAAAAAACGATATGAAACAATTCAAAATCCATGGTAAACAAACACGATTGTTCAGAGTTACTAAGGGAATAAGAGTAGCACTATAGAAGAATTTCATGCGATAGTGAATAAAAATGATTACACATTTGTCCCTTTTCAATCATTGAAATTTTATACAATCTGTCTAAGCATTTAAAAGACTAACAGCTGCTCTCTACTATTTACATTCGATCATTAAAATATTAGACAGTCCGCAAATGTGTTCAATGCAATAACATCTGATCTCTTTTGTTTTCAAGATAAGGTAAAAACGAAGTATTTATAAATATAAAGACCAATAATTTAAAACTTTTAATGATTTTTAAGATTACAATTTTAATTACAATTATTATTTATCACAATTAAAATGTATTTATAATTCTTTTACTGCTTATAAATTAAATTTTATCTTTAATTCAAGTATCATGGATGAGCAGTTATTGTATTCATAAAAATAATTAATATTTTAATTAAAAATATTTCTAAAATTTTGCTTTTAATTTGAAGTAATTTTGGAAAAATAAAAAAAAAAAATTTAAAAAAAAAACACTGCGAGGACCGCATAGCTGACCAAGCGGACAGTAGCAAGCGCGCTGACACCTGAGCCATTTGGCCGCTAACTGCTGGTTGATCACTTACTAGTATAGAAGCAGTGCCCAAAGTTTGATGGCCATTTGCTGCGAATTGGATCTCCATTGCACTTTAGTAGATTAATGGGTGAACATCCTAAAGATATGCTACTAATATGCCAAGTTTCATCCCGCACTGAATTTCCCGCACTGTATTTGGGGAATGCGTATTAGTTTTATTTAAATTGCGTAGTTATCTATTTTCTGTATTCTATTGTAAAATTTGATGGTTACTTTTTGATGCAATTTTTAAATGATGAGATGTTTATTGGTTTTCTTATGACATAATTTCTTACATACCAGATGGCTTTACAGATTTGTTTGAGAATGCTATTTTCTGAAACATGAAGGATTTTTAAATTAGTTTTTGATGCAACCCCCCTTCCCATATGGGCAGACAATAAGTGATTACTGAATATAAAATTGCAGTGAAGACAAGCAGAATTTTTTCCTTACTGAAATCTCAGTTTCGTGCTGATAAGGTAGATTTATCTTTACTAAGTTTTTATTTCTGTGACGTATTCTTTCCGTTTTAACATCGAATGAAATATGACACCTAACTAGTTGCTGCTTTCCATCTCAGAAAAAAGCAGAGCTACAAAAATGTTCGTTCATGTAGTCGTGTGTTCGTGTAGTCGAAAGATAAGCAGTGCCGGAACGCTCTAATCCGGGTGACAAAAATCGCCCTGTTGAAGAATTTTTTTGCAATTTTTTCTTGTTTATTTCTCGTGAAAAAAGCAGTGACAAAACGGCGTTCTGGTTTCACTACACCCATGGTACTGGGTTTTCCTACTTGAATACGTTTGAATAATGTTTTAAACCTTCATTATGCGACCTCCATTTTTATTTTCATATTTTTGCTCAGCGAAAGCTTTGAGTTTAATTTTTTTTACGTCTAATGATGAGAGTGACACATCCTTATAAATTTTTTGTATCTGAAAAACCTTTTAGAAAAAAGGTGACTAGTAACGAAAGGGATCCAAGTAGCACAAAATATTGTCTAATATCATAAATTCGAAAAAAGTAGCATCATACAATATTTTTCCAAATATTGAAACAGTGTAAATTGTAAGACTTTTTCAATATTGCACAATGTTTTTTCCATAATATTGGATAATGTCATATTATACTGTATAATATTATACCATATTAAATAATATTGTACTATACTGAATAATATTGTACTATACTGAATAATATTATATAATATTGCATAATATAACAATATACTAAATATTTTAAAAATACATTTTAGAAGCATGGGAAAATAAAGATCGCTTAATTCCTAACTACTGAACTTCTGGGTAGCATCTTGTTATTTTTTAAACACCTGCACTTGCAACGAGCTTTGAACCCGGGATCCAATTTGCATACCAAACCGGCATCTTACCATTGAACTAGCGAGACTTGAAGAAGAAAGCGTAAATGATAATAATAAAATGTAGTTACAGAGTTCGGATCTCTACGAAATTTCACGCACATTTCCATTTAAATCTGAATAGTCATTTTAATTAAATTATCTTTTTTTTACAATTTCGAGTTGAAAATGAAATTTGAAGTCAAAGAGGAAGCAATTTTAGCTCTTATCTAATGTTTGCTAATTTAATAAATAAAGGCAATAAGGTTTAAAAGTAATTATAATATGTTTGAAAGGTTTTTTTTCAATTCAAGCAATTTTATAGAACTTTTAAACTACTCTGATTTTAAGGAAATGTTTAAGAGGAGATTTTTACAGTCGAAAATTGTTGTTGTTATTTGTGCTCAAAGTTAATAAGCTCATTTTGAAATATCTCTGTTAAGTATACATAAGTTCCTCATACAAAGCCGTTCAGAGGAACACTGAATTCAATTCAGGAGGAAACTGCTAACCAGGGCCAGAGAAATTCTATTGCCCTGGTCCTGACAGCTAACTATACGCGCAGCGCCAATTGTCTGTTTTATCTTACTGAGTTCTTGGCTTTGTGGAATGGGTATGTCCTTCTAAATCAGATGTACCACGGGAAAAAGTCTTGTACTCTAAAAGATGGCAATTAGTGCAAGGTAATAAATTGAAGTAACTGGTTTATAATCTGTGAACTCTGGTAAATGTTTTATTTTCATTGTCTAATAGAGTCGTGGTAAAAAGTATAACGTCGCAAAAATAATGACAAAAGATTAGAAATATGTAGTATATATTTATAAAATGTACAATTCTATGAAATGTAAGGAAACTACAGTTAAAATGAAATCACAGCTAAAATGCATTTACGTTTAGTTGCATAATGTAAAATTTTATAAGAAATTACCAAACAGTGGAAGTTGGGGGAAAAGTATATAGACGGTATGATTTATTCTTTACTAAGTGATTTGGGAATCTCATTTTCCTGTTGTATTAATCGTCTGTTCATAGGAAAAAAACAGAGCTTGTAAGGTGTCCGAGTTAATGCGTTGTTCGAGGAATTTTTAGTTGCAGTTCTTAGATTAGATTTGCTTTTGTACTGTCGCACATTCTTGTAAACAGTTTGAGCCAGAATGCTCCAAAGGGTATCCACTGGATTCAGATCGGAACTCCGAGTTGGCCTTTGAAGAGTTTTTATCTCGTTCGCCTTCATCCAGGATTTTGAAGAGCACGAAATATGCGCAGATACATTGTCTTGTTGAAATATCCTATCATGTAATCAGAGGAGCAACCGACAACAAACCATATGCCAGCATGTCCTGATATAACACTGAATTCATTTCGTTTTCAGAAAAAAAATCAGTTGCACGACTAGCTGCAAATGCGGCACAAACCATGACAGATCCAAATCTGGGTTGGCGTTCTGAAAAAAGATGGTGTTTTTTGTGCAGATCATACCATTAACTTAAATCCGTCCGACTAATCTAAATTAAACTGTTTTCGTTCGAAAACACTATATTATTCCAGTTGAGACCAGCCTTTAAATGTTTCAGGGCAAAATTCAAAACTGAATCAATATGCCGCTTAAAAAGTTAAAGTTTTCCTTTCAACATCTTGACTAATGGGATATTTTTTGTTGAGACCTGCACCGCGAGCGCATCTACCCAGTTGCATGTTTCAAAGACTTGGGAGATAACCTGGAAAAATGAATAAAGTTCAATTGGAGGTGGCGCCTGAAGTCGAAGTTTTCTCATCTGTAACATCATAGTTGTGAAAACAGTCATCATATGTTGCACGAAGGTTGCCATCATCTGCGTCAGGCTACTCACCATATCTATCATCTCTCATTTATAATATCAGTCATTTGCATAAGAGCATAAATCGAAGACGCGGAGTAGGGAGCGATTTTTCTTCCTCTGTGGGAGCTTGCAACTGACGACTGATTTTCACTCTCTGGAGGACTTTTTCGCCATTCCATAAAATAGACATAAACTGCTTCCTACAAATAGACAAAAGCGCAAATGAAGCAATAAAAAATGTACCAAGCTAAGACCCAAGCAGCCAAAGCAGAAACCGGAGAGCAAAAATTCAGCTTTACTGGTAAGAACAGCGAAATGGCAACAGCAGCAACCCAATCAGCATCCATCGTAAGCGATGGCAGAAGGTAAACAATCCAGACAAAGGCGTAGCAGACGCCCCCGAGAAAAGGCCTCCAGGCTATATCATATCGGATAAAGGACACCCGCCTTGGAAGATGCAGACTACAGAAGCTCACCTCACCCGAGCGGTAAGGAATGCGTCAAATAAACTGGATCCAGCGGTCCCTTTCAGGACCTTTGAGGGAATGAATGACTTAAATCCCACCCAGACCTACACCACTCCGTCCATACGACTCCCTTGAGTGTCAGACGAAAGTGAATGTACGCCGAGTACAGAGGCGGTTCAAGGTCCGGGCAAGTGCCCGTAGCGCCAAACTTCTGGTGACTCCAAAGCTGGAACGTAAAGAAAAGAAAAAATTGATTTGATTGACATGAGAGGTCCGGGAAAACGACAAAAAATTTCCTTTCATTTTGGAGACCCCTCTCCTGATCATAGGTAGGTTTTCGTAGAAGCGCTCGGCTCTAGACCCGGGAGAGGTCTCAAAATCTGTTCGACGAAAATCAGGAGGTAAAATATGGTGGGTCATTCACTTGTCGTACTACGGGTAACCCGATCCTAGGGTATAGGGTTGACCATAGGTGCGGTCGGGTCTACTGCACCTCCTCCTCACCCCGGTTTCAAAACGGGTTCTTGCCCTTATTTCTCCAGAATGACTCCCCATCCCCCATTTCGTGGTTTTTGTTTTTGCTGTTTCTCCCTTACCGAATAGTAGATAGAAAATGGGGGTTCAGCCACATCGAGGGATTGAGGAGGTTCTGGGGGGGTGGCTCTTCCCTCCTCCTCCCTTCCCTATCACTTCTCAGATACCTCTCAGATAAGGAATTTTCAAGATAACGATTCAAGATTAGGACTTGAAATAGGGATTTATTTTTGTTATCGGTCTTTGGAACCTTGAAAAATTTTGGGAATGTTTTTAGGGACTTAGGATTTTTCAACATCCTTCTACTAATAATCTCTCTCGCGCAGATTTTTATCAATTATAACTTATCGTTAATTAAAATAAAGCAATTAAAAATAACATAATAATTTGATACTTATAAATTAGATATAATATTTTTCACATGATTAAGCCCAAGCTACCATCCACTTCCTGATATGGAATTAATTATTTTTTCTATCTGCCTTTCGAACTTTGAAAAATTTTGGAAATGTTTTTAGGTACTTGAGATTTCTTAACTTGCTTCCTTATGTTATTAATTATTATAAATTAGAAATATTAATCTTTGATAACTGTAACCGTGGTCAAATACTCATGCTGAAATCTAGTGGTGATAATATTTTTTTAAAATAATTATTTTGGGTATTTTATTTTTCGTGTTTTTATTTCAACTTGTTTAAGGGTGGGTTCGAATTTAACAAATTAAGACAAAGCCACCAACCACTTCCTGATATAGAATTAATTATTTTTTCTATCTGCCTTTCGAACTTTGAAAAATTTTGGAAATGTTTTTAGGGACTTGGTTTTTTTTCAACGTCCTTTTACTAACAATCTCTCTCTTACAGAATTTTATCAATGATAACTTATCGTTAATTAAAATAAAGCAATTAAAAATAACATAATAATTTGATACTTATAAATTAGATAGAATATTTTTCTCAAGATTAATTCCAAGCCACTTCTTGATAAGGAATTAATTATTTTTTCGGACTTTAAAAATTTTTCGAGTGTTTTTAGGGATTTAGATTTTTCAACATCCTTTTAATCTCTCTCATAGATTTGCATCAATAATAACTTAACATTAATTAAAATAAAGCATTTAAACATGAGAATTGAAAACTTTAAAATTAATTAGCAGGATCAAGCCCAATCACCCGATGCATCTTAAGGACACATCGCCTCAATCCAGTTTTCTCATGCGATAATTAAACAATTTTCAATCATTACTTAACATTAATTAAAATCTATGTTAATTATTTAATATGTTAATATTTAATTAATACATTTAAACATATTTCTTTCGGACTTTGAAAATATTTCAAACTTTTAATAACTCATTGAGACTTAGAATTTTCTCGGCTGTTTGAACAAAAATTTCTCGAATTGATCTTACAATCTTATTTTATTTTTATTTTCATTTTTTTTTCGTCGTGCGAATTTTTAATTTGTTTTCAGGAAAATTTCAAAATCTTACTCATTTTTTTTTCTCTCTTAAATATGAAAAGCTTACTTAGATACTAATTCTCATAAAATCTGTTTTATAAGAATAATTCTTCTAATGAACGAGCTTCGATTTATTTTTCTTTCATAATTCAAGTTCACTTTTTCGGGTGTTTGAGCTCATTTTTTCCCATTAACAAACACGATTATTGAATATTCTACCAATGAAATACAAGAGCACTAAAAATCTCTTGGGTTTGAATAAGTTAGCGAAATGAAACCTATAAATCCGTTTCTAACTATTTCGAGAATAACAAAACGTTAAGTTCTTTATAAGTTCGAATTATTTTCTTAAACTTGAAAGTGTTGGCATTATTCTTACAAACTTATGTCTTTCCACTGGACAAAATCCGTCCAAGGGAAATCTGTCAATCTGTCTGCACGCGGTCATGTGAACACTATAACTCAAAAACTTGAATAGCTAGATGAATAAAATTTGATACAGAGTTTTATCATCATGATTGTAGGTCCATATAAAATTTGGGACAAATCCGTCAAAGGGTTGACTGTCTGTCGGTCTGTATAAGCGCATGCGTATTGGACGCAATCTTCTGTGCACGATATTATTGACTCCTGCTTGGCGCTTTTTTTTCATCCGACTCTCCATGCGCATGCGTACTTGGTAGCAATCTGTGCACGCGGAAGGATTATCCTTGAGCGAAAAAAGAGTAGAAATCGGTATGCATGTAATCGGAACGCATCTCTTCGAATTTGATTTTTTACCTAAATATTTTTTTGATAGTCATTCGATTTATTTTTCTTTCATTATTCAACTTCCTTCTTCGTTTCGAACTTATTTTTTCCGCTAACAAACACAATTTTAGAATATTCTAACAATAACATACAAGAGCACTAAAAATCTCTAAGTTTGAATAAGTTAACTTAAAATTCAGTTTTTAACTGTTTCGAGAATAACAAAACGTCAAACATTTTTAAAGTTCGAATTATTTTCATAAACTTGAAAGTGTTGGCATTATTCTTAAATCTCACGTCTTGTCACGTTTTAATTCCTTTAAGATAGATCAAATAAATTTAGCTTCAATAACAGCAACCATTCAACTTCGCTCTTCGCTTTGAGATTACCTTTCCATTAACAAACACGATTATAGAATATTCTACCAATAAAATACAAGAGCAATAAAAATCTCTTCGGTTTGAATAAGTTAGTGAAACTTAGAATTCCGATTTGTGACTGTTTCAGGAATAACAAAACGTCAAACTCTTTTTAAGTTCCGTGGAAAGTTCGAATTATTTTCTTAAACTTGAAAGTGTTGGCATTATTCTCACAAACTCATATTTTTCCACCTTTTAATTCCTTTAACATAGATTAATTTAATTCTGCTTCAACCATTCTAATTTAGCATCAACCATTCAAGTTCACTTTTTCAGTTGTTTAAGCTTTTTTTTTTCATTAACAAACATGATTATTGAATATTCTATCAATAAAATAAAGAAAAGCACTAAAAATCTCTTAGATTTAAATAAGTTAACGAAATGAAATGAAACTCAGAAATCCGTTTTTAACTCTTTCGACAATAACAAAACGTCAAACTCTTTGAAAGTTAGGTGGAAATTCGAATTATTTTCTCAAACTTAAAAGTGCTAGCATTATTCTTACAAACTTGTGTCTTTCCACGTTTTAATTCCTTTAACATTGATCAAATAAATTTAGCTTCAATATTATATACCAGCAAAGAACGTTTAATCTCTATTTTATCTATAAAGATTTTGTGATTTCATTCGAATATCAAAATGGGTTCTTGCCCTTATTTCTCCAGATTGACTCCCCATCCCCCATTTCGTGGTTTTTGCTTTTTGCTGTTGCTCCATACCGAATATCGTATTTCTGTTTTATATCCTAGTCCTCCGAAAGAATATCAAACGGGATGAAAATCTAACTTTTCCTGGTCTACACCATTTCTCATCGGATTCTTACATTGAAAAAACGTTTTGGCACACTGTTTCATAAAAAAAGTGGAGTGGATTAATGGTTTTTATTCTGAACAGCAAATTTAAATTATGATAACGTTATACCTATAAGTGTTGTGTATTTCGCTAAAATGTCCGGAAAAAAGAAACATTCAGGTACATTTTATAGGAAAAGAAAGACACAGATAGCAGTAGAAATCGAAAAACAGGCTTCTATTTTGAAAAAAATCATCAAAATAGAAAATATTGAATCCAGAGAGGTCTGTCAACAACAGATGAAGGCATATATTTGACTTCAGGAAACTTTGAGAACGGCAATATAACTTTTTGTTCGAACAAAGAGCAAAAATTTCCTGTGAATGCAACACCACAGGCAATTTTGTTATTATCATTCTCCTATGTGTTCTTAAGATTTTAAAATTTTCAGAATTAAATATCTATTTCAAAAATAAAAATTTTCGATATTGGCAATACTAACATTACCAATTGTACAAATATTATATATATTAAAATCATATATATCAAATTTTAGTTATTTTTTAAAATTATATTTATATATTATTGAGTAGAAATCCTGAAGGTGCGGAATGGGTTAAGTTATCTCAAACGTTTAATATTGATTTTGTTGAAACATTTTTGTCCGCCTTCTGTATGATTATTCAAAAGAATTTAACTCATATGATTTTGATAAACTACATAAGCACTATTTAACAAGTTAACTCCTTTACCAGAACCAAGTGGGAGAGCGTGCAAAGTTACAATTACCTGAAGCAGATGTAATAGAACATTTGAAGGTCTTAATAAAGGCCTAGTCAAATTATTTTCTTGAAGTTTCACGCAAATTTGATTTAAATTATTTCATTTTTTTATGTTTATTTGAAATGTAGACTAAATTTTGTATTTTTAGCGTTAAAATTTTACTTTTTTGGTAATAAGAACATAGATAATCTGGAAAAATTTTACAAGAAAAATTACTGAATCCAAACATACGATATATACATAAAATGTTTAAAAATACATAACATTCATGAAACGCATTCAAATACACAAATACCATTATTATCTTTTTATGAAGTATCCTTTACTGGAGTATCCTTATTTGGAGTATCTTTTACTTCAGCAGCTTTTCATTTAGAATAAGGTCATATACTTCCGAAGTGAAAAAATTTTCACACATTTTTCTTACATTAAACTGGCACATTTCTTTTATAAAACTTTTCAAAATTTTATTTATACTCATGTCTTCATTCAATTTTGAATACTCAGGATCAACTTTTGACCGTTTTACTTTTCATTTACATTTCAATTATGTTAGAGGTGGTTTCGCATATACTTCGGCAAAATTGATAATATTCATTAATTTATCTGAAATTTCGATTTCACCTTACCTGCTATATCAGATACTGCAGGTATAATTGTACGTTGATCATCAAATCTTTTTCATCGGTTAACTCGTCAACGCCCGGTGGAATTTCAGTAATATTTGCTTCAATTCGTTCCGAAAACAAATATTCTCGAGCTTCATCAATCCTAATAAACTTACGAGATATAGTTGTTACACTATATTTCCCTAGAAAAAGGATAAAATATGATTATTTACTTTTAAGTTGATCGGGTGTTTTTTTCAATCATTGCGAACAAAGCACAAAAAACTATGATTTTGAAAATTTAAATAAAAGTTAGCTACAACGCCCAGTGTCCTCAAATGAGGACATCTTTATATGACACCATTTTTGAAAAGGAAAATTTCAAAAGTATAAAATAATTTACTATCATAGTAATAATTTACTAGTAATAAATAATTTACTATCATAGTAATAATTTACTAGTAATAAATAATTTACTATTACTCTAAAATAATATATTAGAATAGATGTAAATACTCAACTTCTTTTTAGCTGATGCAGGTGCGCGAAAAATAAATGCATCTGCGAGGCTTGAAAAATCGGAAAACGGCGATGCAAATCACGAAATTATAAACAGTAGCAGCTGCATGAAAATTTCTAGGAATGCTCATTGTAATGTCATCTACAGGGCCGGCCGGAGTGTGATGCGAGCGGTGCGACCGCAATAGGCCCCCGGTTTCTAATGACTGATTTTGCAAATTAAAAATGCCTTCTAATTTTTTATTTTAATCCGAATGTACATTCATTTGAATATAATCACGTGATATGCGCACATTTCACATCGACGAATCAAAGGCAAGATTGGGGGCTTTGAATCTCACTACATAGCCAAAACAGAGTGAAAAAAGTAAAAACAATGTGTTTAATAAATATTATATTTCATTGCTGTTTGATGTAATCATACTACTAAAAAACTGATCTTAATTTTTTAATATTATTTTTGAACAATTTCGGAATATGACTAGAGACAGAGATGGCGGAAGAAAATATATGTATGGATCTAAAAATTTAAGTAAACATAGAAAAAGAAAGAAAGTTACTGAAAAGGGGAGGAACTCCCTAGCAAAAGTTTTAAAAACAGCAAACTGACGAAACATATAATTAACGGTTATTGAAAGACCAAAATCGGAAAGATCAAATTACGCTGTATGACATCCGCGAAATGAATCCTAAACATAATGAAGACAGCTTTCGTCTTAATTAAGAGGAAAGCCATTATAAGAAAACTGTGAAAAAGGAAGCATAATTATGTTTCCTTACGAGGGAAACCTATAGACGATGGATTTTTTGTCAGCCTCGAATAACGGACAAAATGAATTAGTCAAAGGATCATAGCTTTAACAGGATCAACATAGAGTTGAAATCGAAATGTCGTTTAATTAGGTGCATATGTTATTTTCATGCCAGTAACCATTACTTTTTAGAAACGGAAGATTAAATGCCATTGAGCCTGAGCACTTCCCAAACACCCACACTTGTAGGAAACTAAATGTCGACGATAACAATGATCCTAGTAATTGGCCTGAAATTATACCTGATAAATTAAGAATGGCTAGCATGCAAAATAGTGTGATATAATGTACTGTTTTCCAGTTGATAAAAATAGCAGAAGTTTTTCTGAAATTATTTAAGAAAATTAAAGAATAAGGAACATCAAGAACGAAGATGGGATGGTTACTCTCCTGCGCCATTCTCAAATACCACTTCTCTGCGTTTAACTTGACTTACTGATTGAGTTTCATTCATGTTCGCGATTACAAAGTCATGAAAGATAATCTGTCTGACAACGTAGAGACTTAAATTCGACTTTGCAAGACAAATGAATTGCATTGATTTGTTTAATGAAATTAAATTTGTCGTTAAGTTTTGTATAACAGGGTCACAATATTATAATATTTATTTGTAAACTAGAAAATCACTCGGCATGGTATGACGAGTACAAATTGCCTCTTCATTTGAGAGATTTCCCTTCAAATTTGACGTGTTTAAATATATATGTATGCGAGAGAAATGTTTAACATTGATTGAAAACAAATAAAATAAACATGTATTATGACAGGAAATTTTTTTTCACATATTATTTACATATTTCTTTATTCAAATACCTCTTGGTAAACAACATTCAGTGTGAAGTATTTTCCGTTGTTTAACAATTTTCCTTGTGCTTCAGATGTCTTTGTGTAAATTTTAACCTTGCTAAAAATATTATCAAATTATATCATCACGATTGCACTAAATAATTAGATGCTTCGTGGCGTCCAAACTGTATCACACGCATGATATACCACTGACGCAATTTACTACTTTCTATTAAGAAACGGAAATTAACTTGAAATATATGATTAATATAATTTAAAATTTCTCGGGAACTATTGATCAAAGCGAGATAAATTTTATATCGATGGATAGAAAATTTTATTTCACTATTTTAGAGCTATTAAATTTGAAATTAGAACGACAATTACTCTTTTAAATTTATAATTACTGAAATTTAGGTTCTCTAACAATGAAATAATACTGTTTAACATCTCGCCATGCTATGGCGAGAGTTATATTGTTGGTGACGTCAGAGCGTTACCGAGAGAACTGGGCTATTATATTAGCAATTAATTTATCTGAACTGTATTTAAATTTTGTGACTTCTGAAAAATATATTGATCTTATCGATGACCTTCGTATCTGCAGAAAAATCTTTTTCCTGTTTTAAAATAGTGATTTTTTCTATTATTTTGAATTATTTTTATAAATTAACATTTCAATCACTTTCAGAAACGTTCATAAACCACATACTTTAATTACTTATCATTTTCAAGTATTCTTTCTCAATATACCAATTTGTGCGGTGAAATAAATAGCAAAATGCAATAAATTATTTTGTTTAACCAAATCAAATTCAAGGTCCCATAAATCAACTTTGCACCAGGCTCCGCTTTTGTTCCGGCCGGACCTGGTCACCTACCATTGTTAAAACTAAAAAACATTTCCAAGAAATCTAAAAGATTCTACACTCTGTTTTATTCACTGTCCTCAAATGAAGAATCTGTAAAGTAAACAAGTAATTTTTGGGGCCCATGGCCCCCTAAGGGGCCTAATCCCCTGTAATGGTACGTTGGTGATGCTGGATAATTCCAGTTCTGGGAATTGGATGATCTGCTGCTGTTGTTGGAGGCAAAGGTTGTGTGGGTGGAACTCATATCTTTGGATGTGATAATTTTTCGTTAACTGCTCTGATAGGGAAGTGACATACCGTTTGGAACTTCTCTTCAGGATTTTAAAATTGATTGGGAATAATGCGGCGGGGGGCAAGCGTCTGAAACAGGTAGCAAGGATAGCTATTCCTAATTTTTATCAGTTATAATTAAAATTATAATAGAATCTTCCGGGTTTTTTAAATTTTTGGATCGGAGGAATAATTTTCGAATTGCTGAATGGCTTCATTAACAATTTTATCAAGATTATGATAGAATTTTGTTGAGACTTTTTTGATATATTCATTTTAAGAAATTGGCTTAATTGCATTTGTTATATCTTCATTTCGCATATACCATCCAGCATTACATATTAGACGTATTATATTATTTTCTAGAATTTCAAGCATTCTGATATTTGAGTTGGCTGCGGCTCCCCAGATGGGGCATCCGTAAGTAATTATCGGGCCCAAGATCGCAGTGTAGACAAGCAATTTGTATTTCCTATTCATTTCCGAATCTCGTGCTATGAGAGGGAAAAGTTTTCTTGAGGCTGCACGAAATTTAGTTTTTATTGTTGTAATAGGATTTTTCCAGGTTAATTTTTCGTCTAGTATTACGCCAAGTTATTTGGCTTGCTGAAACCAGGTGATCGTTCGGTTTTTAATTTTAACTATTGGTGTGTGTTTTCTTCTACCCTTGGCGAAATACACTGCTTCTGTTTTGTTAACGTTAAGGGCAGTTTTCCATTTGAGGAACCAGTCCTTCAGTATCGCTAGATGTTGGTTTAAAGCGGCTGCCGTATATTTATGGTTTTTATTTTTAGCAAGCATGACAGTATCGTCTGCGTACATACCTAATAATGTTTCATGCGTTTTTGGAATGTCGTTAACATAAAGAGAGTTTAGGATCGGAAAGATTTTCCCTCCTTGTGGAATAGCTGCTCTCATAATTTTGGCTTCGGAAATGCTGTTACCAATTTTAACTGCGAATTTTCGCTCTTCGAGGTAAGATTTTAGAAGCTGCAGTAAATGGGGTGGGGTTTTGCATCTGATAAATTTATGGATTAGTCCTTGGATCCAGACTGTATCAAAGGCTTTCTGTACGTCAAGGAAGACCGCACCTGTGCTTTCTCCTTTTTCAAAGCCGCTCGTAATATACTCGACAACTCTTAGAAGTTGGTGCGTTGTAGTTAAGGATTTCCTAAAGCCAAATTGCTCGGGGCAAAGGATTTTGTTTTCGACAAGATGCACGTTTAATTTATCTAAAATGAAGTTTTCAGTTAGTTTACTGAATGTGCTGAGAAACGAGATTGGCCGATAATTTTCTGGCTGAGTGGGGTCTTTTCCGGGTATGAAGACTCTGTTAGTTAATGGGTTAACTAAATGTATTTTTGCATTAATAGAAAAGTTGTATCAAAATATTTTTTGCGGATTTTTGAAAAACCTTGGCCGCCTTGAAGAGTTAAAAGTTAGTTATCGATCTGGTTGAATTTTTTACAGATAACTACGTTCGACTGGTAGACCATTTGCTAGCTATTAGAAAACAATTGTCCTCTTTCCTGTTTTTTATTATTTTTAGTAAAAAATGTCAGTTTTTCAAAACTTTGGCCGTCTTGAGGCAAGAGATATTAATCAATGAAAATGAAATTTTGCACAGTTACTTTTGACGGGATAATGCAACTTTCCCGCAATATTAGAATTCCATAATACAAAATTCGATTTTTTTTCTTCCCACCCTAATAAATGTTCTTCTACCGTCTCGGGGTAGACTTTAATATATTCATTTGCCAGTACGGCATTTACTTTGCCAAATTTGTTATTTAGATTCTTTAACATTTCCTTGTAGTTATTGTTATTCCTGATCATTAATGGTTGAATTTTTGGCGGTGCGGGGGGCCTTCTTTCTCGACTGGTAGTCGCTCAATATTTGCGTATTTATTTTGCAACAAAATATTACTGTTCTCGTCTGCATTTAAGTTCCTTTTTGGAACGGAGTTTCTTCTGCTGGGGTAAATAAACCCATCTTTATCTAATCTAATTCTAGAATTGTTACTACATTCCGACTCATTCGGGGCCGCTCTTTTGCGAGCGTTATTATTATTACTCATAACATTAACATTATCATGGCTTGTAAAACTACTATTACTACAGACGTTATTTGTGCTACTACTACTAGGAATATTTCTTTTACGCTCAGCTTCCTCTAATATTAGCTTATTTTCAATTTCCTTAGCATTACAATTATCTAAAGAGCAGATACCAAAACATGTAATGTCACTCACCCATTTGTTGATGATTTCTTTCAGAGTTCTCAGGATCGTCTCTTCCGATGACAGAGTATTTCCATCTTCCAGCGTCAGGGTTACTTCTTCGTACTCCGTGGCCATGAACACTAGGTTTCGCAGCTTGCCCAGGTGCCAGATGGCATCTCTGATCTGTTGACATCGGCTGTATGGGAGATCTGACACGGGCTTTTCATAAGTGGCAACTGCACGTCGGAAGAACGGCGTCAAGTCCGGTATTTCCTTGCTCACTTGGATCGGTGTCGGATTGGCAGCCAGTGATGGAGACTTAACTTTGTATTCGTTTTACTTATAAATAATCATAATGTTTTTATTTTTTAAATTAGTGGTAAATCTCTAATTAAATATAGTTTTATAAATGTAACGCATTTTTTTACGAAATTTAGGTAAATTTTTTTGCGATTTCGAAAGTTTATATTATAAAATGAATACTAATTATAAATGGATTCGAATATTCTTTGCCATTAAAATATAATAATAATAAATATATCTGCTTATTTTCTTTGGTAATAATTCCTTTACTTAATTTCATTTTAAATGTTCCTTTGGAGCGTTTATCATAAATTTGAGAGGAAGTATTTAACTAATTTAATAAAATTTCTCCCACATTTTAAAGAAAGATTGTTAAGTAATTTGAATGTGACCCTCAATGTTGTGAAAATATTCTAGTACTTTGTCGCTTTAAGATAGATGGCGCTGGATGAGGAATTTGAAAAAGTTGTAGCGTAGAATCAATCGCATTAATGCAAAGAATTTTTAATGTTTCTTACGTTTCTTGTTTGACATTTCTTTTCAATTTCCAGATTTGTAGATTTGAAATCGTCGTTCGTGTATAATTGTTTATTTATTGTGAGGTCATCCACAAATGATGTAATCCATACATAAATTAAATAACGACCATATATGTGGACATTAACCGTTAGTGGTCAATTATGAATGAAGAGTTTTCATACACTCAAGGCATACTTATTGTTTACATTTTTCACAAATATAGCAAGTTCGTCTTAGACAATTTTTGTTACGACATCATGGGGGCCGTCCACAAATGATGTCACACTTGGAGGGGGTGGGAGGGGGTTCATGAAATTGTGACAATTTGTCACAAGGGGAGGGGCTAACAAGAACTGTGACATCACACATTTTGGTTAAAATAAAAACATTTAAAATCAGCAGATTAAATTTTGAAGTTATTTTGAAATTACCAGAATTTGAGGGTTTTTTTAATCGGGACTAAAACAACTTTCATGTGATTTTTTTCACTTATATTCCTTTCTTTTACAAAAACGCATTCAGGGTAGGTTCTGAGAATATGGTAGCAGCAGAAATTCTTCACCATTAAGCAAACCTCCCCTGTCACACCCTTGAAATGTCCAACAAAAGATACGTCGCTCCACCTGGGTGAGTGGTAGAACTGGTAGTGGCACAAACAGGTTGATCTTATTGAGGCGTGTTTTTTTTTTTAAATTAAAACTGTTTAAGAATATTTGGTGTTCATAAAGTACATATAAGATTTAAAGCAAAATATATCAAATTCCAAAATGCTACTGTTTTCAATTGCTCTTTTATATTAATATTTTATTACTATTGTATATGAATTAGGTTTATTGAGGTAAACCTTATTCTTATTTCATACAAAATAAGTACACATATAATCATTATCATTGTTATGCTCACAAATGTCATTAAAACACATAGTTAAAGTTTAAAAATAAAATTTGAAATATGATCTAAAAACGTAGTGCTTTGTTTCTGAACTGTAAGCCGGTTTATGTTAAGTAATATATTTGACAAGAGGGGGAGGGGGGTATGGTGAAGGGACAAAAGGGGAGGTCAGCTTTGAAAAAGCTTAACATTTTATGGACAGCCCAATGATGAATGAATAACTTTTAAATATTCAGTTTTCC
>BGPR01031090.1:0-18258 GCA_013235015.1 Araneus ventricosus
CTATTCAAAATTAAAACCCATAATAATTATTTAATTTCAGCCTTTTATAATTGATAAGGTAGCTTTTTTTATATCAAAAATTTTCAAAATCCTTGCCTTTTACAACAACATTTTAAACATTCCCACTTTTCATTTAAAAATTGCTCAGGAAAACTCTTCCACTTGTATACATGCTTACTGCAATAATTATTTCGCCAAGAAAGATATAGTGTTTTTCTCAATGTAGTCAATTGTGTTTTAAGGTATCCGACTGTGTTCGGAGACATTTTTTTGAGAAATAACTTATATATATATTTTAGTGTTATTTTTCAACTGCATATGTTTTAAAACTATGAAAATGTTGTAAAGTTAGGCTTTCAAAATAATATTTTTTTAAAAAAAACTGATGAATTTGAAGAAAAATGACGAAAATATTTGCCTTACGCTAGGAGCCATAGACAAAATCATATTCTAAATATACATAAATCCTTGTAGGAGTACATTTTTATGACAGTTATCTGTGTTATGCTCTAAAATATTTCTTGTACTTGAAAATAGTTTTGAGATATATCTGAACATAGTTAATAAACTGGTAATTTTTCATAAAAAATACTTTTCGTTTGTATTTAAGCACATAAAAAATACTTGATTTTAAAATTGACCATAGTTTTAGAAGAAAACATCAAGCATATTACAGAAAACAATCTCAGGAAATTTCATATCAATACCTGAATAACTTTTTGAGAAATCATTGTTACTGTCGACAGTTTTCTTGAAAAATATCATTTCTCAGAAAACACATTTAAAATTTTCATGCAACATAAAATAATACTTACAGTTCGGTAATAAAGCAGCTGTAACTCCATTTCTAATTAACGTAGTGTAAAAAGTGACACACCTTTAGAAAGCTGGTTAAACAGGCTACAAAATTAAGTCATAATTTTTTTTTGATAATTTCATCGAAAACAACGATTTTAAACCAGTCGGATACCTTAAATCTCAGAAAATTCTTGACCGTTTCTTGTCGTAAAATTATGTAGCCCACCTCACAACCTTTTAGCTAAATAAGGACAGTTTAAAGAAAATAGTGGCTTGAAACATATTCATATTAACTACAGTAAAATCTTAACTAACCGGCATGCTCGGGAACGCCGATTTCCGGATACTTGAAAAGTCCGTACAGTTGAGTGTGACGGGAAAAATGGGGGGGGGGGGTAGCACTTTTGATTTTTTCGGCCAAATAATTTGTTTTTGTCATTTTAAGAAGTGCATCAAATATAATTTTTAAGAATACTTCTCTATATTCCATAACATTGTTTCTACAAAACATATTATGAAGATTGTAATTTAACATTGATGATAAAAAAAGTATGATCTCTAGCCGAATTTTTACTGTAAATATATAGATTGTAAAATATAAACATATAAAAATAGCCGACGAAACTGAAAACTATTCTACTCAGCAAGCATAATAAAACTCTTTTAAGTGATCATAAATAAATCCCTTGAATATCAAAACTAATTATATTTTAAAAAATCGCAATTGTTATTGCGCAATACGCGCGCCTCTAATTCTACCGCACGTAATATAAACATAATCGAAATCAACATCCGCCGGTATTCGGAGAGCAAATAAATAAAGGAAAAGGAAGAGAATTAACAATCTGGAGTAACCCCCATGAGCTTTTGTCAATTTCGTTTTTCGGCAAAAGATGCTTTATTATTTTTGATGCCTTTTATTATTTTTTTGGTTCTCACTTTTGCTTTTGACCCCCCCATAAAAAAAGTCTGTTTACGTCACAGCACTGTATATTGATTTTTTTCTTCTACTCCCCTCCGTGCAGAGCGGACGTTTCATTCCAGAAATAAATTGTCCGTGAGAATGGAACGACATGCGCGCGCAAATTATATTAAAATTAAATAATTTCACGTGAAATCAATCATTGGGTAAGTAATACAAAAAATTTGGCGAGTTTTTGGAATCTAATATTAAAAAATATGAAAGTTTTTCTAACCCTAAAGTTGTTAACTCCTTCCTACTACAGTTTTCCAATGTCTTGTTGCTTTCATTAATTTGATATATCAATCATATTTTGAAGGTAAGACAATGATTACGCTGTTTTAAGAAGGCATTTCACAATACTTCCTAGAATATTTCTCGTAAGAAATCATAATTAAAAGCAGTTATGGAATGGCATTTCGTCTCGATAAATTCATTCTCATTTTCCTAACTACATTATGAAACTACGAGGAAATGGACCCTGTTTATAAAAATATTTTTACAGTCATATTGGCATGCAGGATTTAAATTAATGTATCACACATGTTTAGTGTTGTATTAATATACCAGCATTCTGTTACTCGCTTCCAAGAAGAATATTTTTTTAGATATGACATTTGTTGGCATGCCTGTTTCTCTCCAGTATAGTGAATATGCACTAGTCACAGAATGTAGAGGGCGCTCGCTGTTTTGGTTGATCATACACTCTACTGAACAGTCAATGGGTGAATCTGTCGTCCAGTTTTGCATGCTACTGTTCACATTGCACATACATTACTTGCTCTTCAATCACAGTAATTGAATCTCATCTTTGAATTGTCGTCTACTTTGCTGATGTACTTTTTAAATAAAAAAAAACAAATCCTCCTTTTTAACAATTTTATCAACATCTTAAAATAGCACCAAAATTTTTAGAGAAGTGTATTAATTGTAATTACTTTGTGGCCGCGCTAGCGTCAAGCCACTCATTTATAATTGAAATGTAAAATGTATCTTTTGTATCTGGCAACATTGCTATCATTCCAGATTGTATCCGCGCGATGCGATGTTGTTCGCATAAGCTTTCGTCATGTAAATAAGTAGTGTAAATAATGTAAATTAAACGTATATAATTTAAGTCATCGTTTTATTGCAACTATACATCCAGCATTCTATCTAAACGCCAAATTGGTGACCTCGGAGTTGAATATTAATCTTCTGGGAACGCGTAAGTAATGACAGAACCCAGTGATTCATCGGACGGCAAGGCCGTTTCGCATTCCGAAGTTTCTCGTATTGCCGTGAAAGTGCCTCCGTTTTGCAGAGAAAGCCCTGCAATATGGTTTTCGCAATTGGAATCTCAATTTATCACCAGTGGGATTGTGCAGGATTCTACAAAGTATCGCACTGTCGTCGCTTCGGTCGAAACCGAAATTCTTTCGCAGGTTATTGATATTATTACTTCTCCTCCAAATAATGATATGTACAAAACGTTAAAGGAACGTTTGATTAATATTTTCTCTGATTCTGAGGAGCTTCGACTTAAAAAATTGTTGCAAGATGTAGAATTGGGTGATAAACGTCCGTCTATCCTTTTACGTCAGATGCAGGATTTGACGGGAAACCGCGTTGGCGATGAACTGCTTCGATCTTTATGGTTGCAGCGCTTGCCCACACAGATGCAAGCAATTTTAACTACTTCTAGAAATGATCTTAATAAATTATCTATCATGGCAGATAAAATTGCAGACGTAACGTCTGGTACTGAAATATGCTCTAATCATGTGAAAACGAAAGTACCGGAAACGAGCACTCCTAATGACTGCATTTCAAATTTACAAGCCGAAATAAGTGAACTTTCACTGAAGATTGATAGAATGTCGCAGTTTCGGAGATCCAGAAGTATGAGTCGGCGAAATAATTCTCGCTCTCGTTCTGCTAGTCGTAAGGATCAGATGTGCTGGTACCACTTCCGTTTTCGCGAAAATGCTAAAAAGTGTGTCCCACCTTGTAGTTACAAGCAGGAAAACTAGAGGGGCAGACGTTGATGGCGGCCGACGTTAAAGGCCAGAATAATTGCCGTCTAGTAATTCACGATAGACCATCGGGTCTTAACTTCCTAGTGGATACAGGTGCTGATATTTCTGTCGTACCTCCTTCATCCGCAGAACGCTGCAAACCAAAATCTTTGTTAAATTTGCTAGCAGCAAACGGCACAAAAATAAATACGTATGGAACTCGAAACATGTCTCTTAATATTGGTTTAAGAAGGATTTTTCCTTGGTCTTTTATTATAGCTGATGTTTCTAGACCTATTTTAGGCGCTGATTTTTTAACACATTACGGAATAATTATTGATTTGAAATCTAAATCTCTTAAAGATCAACAAACCACCCTAACTTCTACTGGCAAAATTTCTACCGATAATACCCCATCTATAACTACTTTAAAGTTATCTTTAAATTTTAACGATTCAATTCGGGAATACAATGATATTTTTGATGATGTTGAGAGATCTCCTATTAAAGTTCTATCTCATAATGTTACTCATGTAATTCAAGCAAAAGGTCCTCCTGTAGGTGCTAAAGCACGACGTTTAGCTCCCGATAAACTAATAGCAGCCAAACAGGAATTTCAAAATTTAATCCGAAAAGGAATCTGTAGTCCTTCTACCAGTTGTTCGGCAAGTCCTTTAGTAATGGTAAGGAAATCTGATGGTTCGTGGAGGCCATGCGGAGACTACAGAGCTCTAAACGCGCAGACCATACCAGATAAATATCATGGATATTAGGCATATCCATGATTTCACCTCATATTTGCACGGCAAAACTGTTTTCACAACCCTTGATCTCAAGCGTGCTTACCATCAAGTACCAATGCATGAAGGAGATAAACAAAAAACTGCTATAATAACCCCTTTTGGTTTATTTCAATTTAATTTCATGACTTTTGGTTTGCGAAATGCTACTCAAACAATTCAGCGCTTGATGCATAATGCACTTCAGGGGCTTGACTTTTGTTTTGTTAACTGAGATGATCTTTTAATTGCTTCTTCCTCATTGGAGAAACATTTAGATAATTTGAAACAAGTTTTTGACCGACTACGAAAATTTGGTTTGGTTTTAAATCACGATAAATGTGTTTTTGCTGTGGAAAATTTATCATTTCTTGACCATAAGATAGATAAATATGGTATTACCCCATTATCCGAGAAAGTTGAAGCCATTTCAAATTTTCCCCGACCCAAAACAGTTCAAGATCTGAGACGATTTTTAGGCATGCTGAATTTTTTCCGTCGGTTTTTACCTCAGGCGCCTCAAAATCAATTACCTTTACAAAAAATGTTGGGGAAATGTAAAAAACGCGACAAAACTCCACTTAATTGGACTGACGAATCTGACCAAGCTTTTCAAAATTGTATTAACGATCTTAAGGAAGCAACTCATCTGGCACATCCTAACTCTAACGCAGCAATAATTCTAATGACGGATGCATCCGACAAGGCTATTGGTGGCTGTATGCAGCAATGCGAAGGCGATTCCTGGAAACTATTAGGTTTTTTCTCCCGAAAACTCAGCAAGGCAGAACAGAAGTACAGCGCATATGACCGGGAATTTCTAGCTATTTTTGCATCCATAAAATATTTTCGCTATTTGCTAGAAGGAACTAAATTTACTATTTTAACTGATCACAAGCCAATCACTTATGCTTTTACACAAAAAAATGAGAAACTGTCCCACGTCAAATAAATCATCTGAATTTCACTGCTCAGTTTACTGTGGATATTAAATATATTAGTGGAAAGGACAACGTGGTAGCCGATGCTCTTTCTCGCATCGAAAGTATTTCCACTTCCCTTCTGGCTTACGAAGATATTTCTCGTAGTCAACAAGACGACGAGGAGCTTGATCTTTTACTTAAGCAGCCTACTAGTTTGACTTTGCGAAAATTGCAAATTCCAAATACAGATGTAATGCTATATTGTGTTATTTCCACTCAGGTCATCCGTCCCTGCATTCCAAAAACGCAGAGATATCAACTGTTTCGTAACCTACATGATTTTGCTCACCCTGGTGTGCGTGCCACAGTTAGCCTCGTATGTAGCCGTTTTGTTTGGCCTAAGATGAAGCAAGATATTGTTAATTTTACAAGATCTTGCATAGCTTGTCAGAAATCGAAAATCTTTCGCCACGTGCACTCACCGCTCGCGGAGTTCAAAGTGCCAAACCAGGGATTCGTTCATATCAGCTTTGATCTTATAGGTCCTCTTCCATCATCACAAGGATTCTCCTATTGCCTTACAGCCATTGACAGGTTCTCCAGGTGGCCTGAGGCTATGCCACTTGCTAACATACGGAAGGAAACAGTGGCTCAATCTCTGTATAATGGCTGGATTTCCCGATTGGGAGTTCCTCAGCGGATCTCCACAGACAGAGGTGCGCAATTTATGAGTGATGTATTTCACTCTCTGGCGAAAACCTTCGGAATACGTCTCTCACACACAACCGCCTATCATCCTCAGGAAAACGGCGCAATTGAGAGATGGGACCGAACCTTGAAAGCAGCCATTATGTGCCACACATCCGTTCATTGCGTGTCGGCATTTCCTGCTGTTCTGCTTGGTCTTCGCACCGTCTTCAAAGAAGATCTCCAGTGCTCAACTGCTGAAATGGTGTATGGCAAAAATATTTGCCTACCAAGTCAATTTTTCGTCCAACAGCAACCACAGGCTGCAGACAATGGTTTCATAAAGAAACTAAAAACCCATATTCAGCAATTGCGAGCAACTCCAATATCTAATCATTCTGCAAAACCTACTTTTGTATACAGATATCTCAGTGTGTGTTCCCATGTTTTTCTGCGTGTGGACGCTGTTCAACCTTCCTTGTCGCAACCTTATACAGGACCTTATAAAGTTCTATCACGAACAAATAAATATTTCATCATCCTCAAGGATAACAAAAAAGTGACTGTGACTATTGATACACTTAAACCAGCTCATCTTTTGTTGGACAATGTTAACTCTTCTGAAAGTAAACTTGACTCTTCTGGAGTCGACACACGATCTCCCACTCCTTCAGCAAAGGAGCCTGAAAAATCAGCTATGCCTTTTCCTGAAAAATCACCTATACTTACACGTACTGGTCGGGGTGTCCATTTCCCGGCTAAGTATCGAGATTTTGTGTCTTAAAAATTATAGATCCAATTTTTTTTCCCAGGAAGGTGTGGCGGCGCTAGCGTCAAGCCACTCATTTATTATTGAAATGTAAAATGTATCTTTTGTATCTGGCAACATTGTTATCATTCCAGATTGTATCCACGCGATGCGATGTTGTTCGCATAAGCTTTCGTCATGTAAATAAGTAGTGTAAATAATGTAAATTAAACGTATATAATTTAAGTCATCGTTTTATTGCAACTATGCATCCAGCATTCTTTCTAAACGCCATAACTTCTGTGCATACTATAATGGTTGTAACTAAAGTGAAATGTTTTCAAAAATTGTTACAGAACATTAATAAAACTCAGAACAGTGAGTAGAAATTTTATAATTTAATATTTTAAAAACATTGCCTTTGATTCTTTTGTTCGGCGAAAAATATCAAAATGACGAATTGGAAAACAGCACTAACAAACCGTCATAAAAAAAAAAGGAATTATGTAAACATTCCGTAAAAATTTTATTTATTCAAATTTAAAGCTTTTGGTTTTTGAACTCGGAAACAACTTTATTTTTTGATATTACAAATGACAAAAATACTATTGAAGTGTAGGAGAATCACAGCTCATTTTTTGTTGATATTCTCGATCTTCGTTATATTGTTGACAATAAATGAACGCTCACGATGTCTTTAATAATCGCTTTAAATATTACACAAAGCAGTTACAATGATTAAAAAGGTTCCTGACTAACTTTATCGGTTTGTCAGACGTAGGATACAAAGCCCAAAGATTATTTATCACATACAACTCCCGTTAGGGGAATTAAAGAGGCGCAGTTAACATGTATGGCATGAAGATTAATGGAGAAATTAGGCAAATTGATATACTTCTAAGCAACACCACTTTTTTAAAAAGAAAACATTTTTTAAATAGTTTATATTTTCTTCATCAGAATACCTGTATTTGATTGATGTCAGATTGTTTAAATAAAAAGCTGTCCTTAAGAGACCGCTGGTATTTTAAAATTAAAAGATCACTGCTTTATCAGTAATTGTCACATGAAATATTAAACTTCTATTGGCTTTCCGCATGCAATTCCGAAAATTATTGTAATGCCTCAACAGCGATTTCTTTTGCCATGCATGCTGGAAAATGTTCCACCTCTTGGTTGGAAATGATTTAAAAAGTGACATTACTTGTATTATATGGAAATTTTAATTAGAATAAAATATTTTGCAACGTGAACTTTATTTCCTTTTTTGTTATATTACGCTTATTTTTTTTCTTGGTAAGAAAAAAATATTACAAAAAAATCGAACTTTTTAAAGCAAAATTCAGGAAAGAATTCTCCTTATTGTCGACGGTGTAATAATGGATTCCTCTCACATTTTGTGTCGTTTGAGTAAAAATGGATTCCTGTCACATTTTGTGTTTTTTCTGACGGGAGGGGTCTTCTGGGGTGATCAACTTATTTCTATACTTTATTCTATATTTGAATTCTTATATGTTAGATATCTTGGTCATTCTCCTCCAATTTTATTTAAATAATCATTTGGCCAAATTAAAAGATTTCTTACAGCCTGTTGATGTTTTTTCTCAACTCAAATTTTAAGATCGATAGATACTTTCCAATAAATTCGGATTATTTTGCTGTAGCATTTGTATTTCTTTATTCTTTCAGTCTGATAACGAATTAGAAAACCAAATCAGAAAAGCAAAAAAGGAAATGGATGCCAAAAAATTTGAATAACAGAAATACATATTTAACATTTTGTCATTTCCCGACAAAAAACTGTTATATAATTAATTTTTGGGCAAACATTTGTATGCCCATATATAAATAGCACCACTTCATGTCCCGTCTCTAGAATCATTATGATTCTTATAATCGGATTAGGTGGATCAGGAAGTGGAAGCAGGAGGCACAAGATAACTTAATTAGTAATGAAAGAAAAAAATTAATAATAAAATGAAAACTTAAGGAATAGAAGGTGAAAAAAATAAAAATAGTCATTTCTAATAGTTTTTAAAAGTCCATATGGTATTACAAAAACCACTTTCTGTTTATATGAATAGATTTTTTTATTTTCAGTCTTTAGTTTGAACATGAGTCTGTAGAAATGGCCTAAGAAATTGAAATTCTTTGATTTTATTCATTGATAATTATTAATTATCTCATTAGAGACATTCACGCAGAGTTAAGTTTTCATAAAAATGCTGAAAAAGACTTCTAAGAAATAATCTATCACGAAATTTATTTTTAATAATACAATATATTGTATAGTATACAATATATAGCTAATTGTATACTTGCAGTAAAAAATGTATGTTTGCACACAAAAGAAAATATAACTAGTGTTTATTTTCGGATAAAGTAGTCGCGTTTTATACAAAGTCATAAGAATTTGTTCAGAAACGTTAAGAAATAATCTTAAGTCGTGTCCGCCTGTTTGGGTGCGTATGTTGCTTGTTTTCAAGATGACTTTTCCTTTGATCATAATCGTTTTCATTATCCTCTTTTTGCTGAGTTTATTCAGAGTACTTGCCCAATCTCTTCTGCTAGGTGGGTTAATCACCTAGAATTAAGATATAGCTCATTTGTAGAAATTGTTCGAATTCATTATTTACTTTGTTATTTGTCCTAAAAAAACGAGCCTTTTCCAAGCTTCTATTATATTTTCGATTATTTTTTGCTCTTCATGTTTTGCCTTTTCTAGATTTTCATCAGAAGCATCATCTACATAACAAGCTTTAACAAAAAGAGATTTTTTAACAAAAGTTCAGCAGTCTATAGTAATTCAGGGCGAGTTATGAAAAAACACCGAGGATCGGTATATGACATCGAGGTAGTAAGAATGCTCGATATAGTGCAGCAATCCACCACAGGGATGCTTCTGGCCATGTTTGACCAATTAATACTCAGGATGAGTAGGAATGACACCGACGGTCGGTATATGACAACGAGGTTTTAATGGACACTCGATAGAATGTCGCAATCCACCACAGGGATGCTTCTAACCAGGTTTGACTATTTAATACTCAGGATGAGTATGAAATATACCGAGGGTCGGTATATGACATTGAGGTCTTAAGGAACGCTCGATAGAATGCAACAGTCGACCAAATGGACTAGTCCAGCCAAGGGTTTGGTTAACACGGGTTCAAAAATGCGCCCGTCTCGTCTAAGTTTGCGGATCTCGAAATCAACACAACGGAGTTAGCTCTCCGCGTGTTTACATTTCATCTCTCGCTCTTCTCTCTTTTCCTTCCTTCTTAACACCTTACCTTCAGAGGCCAGCGGAGTGGATGATGAATTACTTCTCAGTGATTCGTCCTCCAGCTGACAAATCACCCAACCGCAGTCGCGTGCCTTCCTCCATGGTGGTGATTGGAAGCGGTCAACTCTTGACCGAAGGTCTTTGTCGGCTACAGCGGGTGGCCTACTCAAACGGTACCATACTCACTCCCTGGACCCTCTAGACTTGTGGAATGCCGGTTAGTTTTATTACCCACTTCGTTCCTCTTGCGTTGCTTCGGGGACTTCACTGTGTGGTCTCTCTGTCGGGGGAAAGAGGTAGGGGAGACGTCACAGTATGGTGCCGCAACATTCACCGTAGGTAAAAATTCCAATAGGCAATCATATTTGGCTTTTCCCCCCATCTTATGGAATACCTGTTAGTTCCAGTTGAACAGTCAGTAATTAAGATAAAATGATTTTAAAATTTTGAATATCACAAAAAAACACCGCAGCAATCAAATTCGTATCAGCGAATATATATATTTTTAATTTTTAAAAAATTGAATTCAATGTCTTTAATTTTTTTTCATTCTTTACAATATAACAAAAAATTCAGAAATGGAGACAGCGGTGACACACTGTCAGGGGAAATCGTGAAATTTGGATACTTTCAGGAAAACGGTGATTGATGCTGAACAGTATCACGAAAAGATTTGCTGGTTCTGCTGTGGATTTAATTTCTCTCGAAAAGGATTACGCTCTTCTTTCCAATAACCAACTCTTTATTAAGATCACTAGACTTACACTGACAGTAGAAGCAATAATGACTCAAGGTGGTGCAACACACAAGTCGTGTCCTATTGGATAAAATGTTTCTAACTTAATAACACTGCCGACCTTGAAACCTTAAGGGTTTCAACATATTTATATATAGTAATATAAATAATACACTAATAATAAGAAACACAATTATTTTAAACACATGACAATATTAATGCAATAAACACGAGAGTAATATAATATTAACATTGCAATGGTACATTTTACATACAGAATCTAATCATTTATGAGAAGAACACATACATCTCTTTCAAGTGTTTTACCAGTAGTTAACAAAACATTGACTACTCGTACTTTTTCATCTTCACTGATTATTATTTCAGATATTCTGCCAATTTGCCACTTTACACTGGGCATAATTTCATCTTTGATCAACACAAGTGCGCCTAGCTTTATATTTTTGTAAAATATTCATTTACTACATTGCTGTAAGGTGTTTAAATTATCTTTTTCCCACAAATCCCAAAATTTGTTGACTATATTTCGTAATTTTTTCCCACTTAGAAAGTCCATTTTCTATTATATATTATAAGGAGGTCAGACTCAACAATTGAAGTCAAAGTTCTACCTATAAGGAAATGACCGGGTGATAAAGTTTCAATGTCGAACTTGGTTGACAGGGGGGTAAGGGGTCTTGAGTTTAGAACACTCTCAATCTCTAGAATTATTGTGAGAAATTCTTCTAGAGTCAGATGAGCATTCCCAACAACACGTTTCAGATGATGTTTAAATTATTTGACCCCAGCCTCCCAAAGACCACCGAAGTTCGGCGATTTTGGAGGTATAAATTTCCATTCAATGTTCGCACTTAAAAGCAAATTAGCCCAAGTTTCATTTGGGTGGCTAACCAATGTATACAATTTTTTCAGTTCAGTGCTTGCACCAACGAAATTCTTAGCATTATCCCTAAATATTTTTGAAGATTTTCCCTTACGACTGAAAAAACGTTTCAAACACGCGATAAAGGCATCTGAGGTAAGATCGGATGCAAAATCCAAATGAATAGCTTTTGTGCTTAAGCATACAAATATACACTTTATTTAGTATTACCTTCCGTTGGTTTTTCAATTTTATATGGAAGAGCCCACAAAAATCGATTCCGACATAATAAAAAGGGAAAGATGGTGTAGCTCGTTCTCTGGGTAAATATCTCATAATTTGACTCTCTAATACAGGTTTGTTTTTAAAACAAGCAATACATTGAAACACGACCTTTCGGCATACATTTCTACCATTTATGATCCAAAATTTTCGTCGTATATGATATAATAAAGCATTAGAACCTACATGTAAATATTTTAAATGATAATGCCTTACAATAATTAATGTAAGTGGGTACTTGTCGGGTAAGACTATTGGATGCTTCTCATCTAGACTCAAATCTGAATATTTTAATCTGCCTCCAACTCTTAAAATACCGCTCTCTTCTAAAAAACAATTTAAGGATTTTACCTTAATATTGCTGGTGTCAGTAGCACCCTTTCTGAGATTTTTAACCTCTTCTGCAAACTCACCTAGTTGAACCAACTGAACTAAATATATTTCAGCTCGTTGCAGTTCTTTGATTGTAAGATGACCTGTAAGTCTGAATATTTTTAACATTATGAATAAATCTAAGGACATAGCACATAACACGAATTATACTCATTTAATTATTACTTATTTTAAGGATACCATCAATAAAAGAATTATGATTAAGAACTGTTAAGGCGAGTGGAGAATAGTCACTCGTTTTCTTTAGTTCATCAGAAATGTCATGTAGTGAGATTGAAGTATCATCATTACCTGTATCTCTTGGAAAGTCAAGTTCTCTCAAAAATGGAGGTCCTTTCCTCCAAAGGTCACCATTTAGCAGAATCTCAACATTTATACTCCTGCTTAGAAAATCAGCAGGGTTTTGTTTCCCAGGACAATGAGCCCAGGCACTTGTATCACACAGACTCTGAATTTCGGTCACTCAATGGACACGAATGACTTCCATCTGTTACTCGATCTCTTGATCCAATATAATGTGATTTTACAGTCTGTCCAAAAGGAAACTTTAGAAGTCCTTTTGAGATCGACTATCGTTTTGACTTTGCTTGCTAGTCGGGCGGCAAGCAATGCACATAGTAATCCGAGTCGCGGCAAGGTAGTTTTAGTTAGAGGAGCAACTCGGCTTTTTGACACTAGAAGGTTCACTTCGACGTTGCAGTCTTTCACAACTCTTGTATATATAACAACACCATAAGCCTTTTGACTGGCATCACAAAAACAGTGAAGTTTTAAGACATCAATGGGTTCTCCCGTAGAAGCACTGAGCACATATCTAGGGACTTGTAGTTCGGAAAGACGAGGAACCTCGGAAACCCATTGATACCACGTTTTTTGAATATCAGGGGGCAGTTCTTCGTCCCAAGAAATTTCCTTCATCCACAAAACTTGGAGGATGCACTTCACACGAATGGTAAATGGAGTAAGTAGACCGAGTGGATCAAAAATCTTTCCTATTGCACGCAGGTGACGTTTCGTATTCTCGTTGTTTGATAGGCTGTCCACTGAACTCTGCGTTCCCACGATCAAATGATCTTCAACAGTATTCCACAGCATCAATTAAACTTTGGTTGAATTGGCTCTCGGACTAATTGGGTTATCCTGCAGTTGATTTTCTAAACCTTCACTTTTCCATAACTGCCTCAATTCGTCGCTATTTGTTCTCCACTTCCTCAAACCATGATAGCGTCGTCCATTATGGATACAGGTTGCGTAGAAATTTCCAATGCATCTTGCAAGCTATCAGCTCCACAAATGAAGTCATCCACATAAAAACATCGATCCAAACTTTCTGTCGTGGTCGGGAACTCATCATGGAATTTTTTCTGGTGCGTTTTAATGCTGGCATAAAGGAGAAATGGGCCGGATCTTACTCCGAAGAGTACACGATTGAATCTATAAACTTGAAGAGTATCATTTTCTGTCCATAGGAAACGCACTGCATCTCTGTCTTTTTCAGCTAATGTTAATTGTCAAAACGCTTTCTCTATATCAGATATAATTGCGAATTTGTTCAATCTAAAATTTATTAGAATACCAAATATATTCGAATTAAAGTTTGGGCCAGGCCAAAGACAATCATTCAAACTCAAGTGCTGAAAGATACGACTTGAACTCGCGTCGAAAACAATACGCATTTTTGTAGTCAAACTCTCATCCCTAAATACTGGTTGGTGAGGCATATAGAAAACTGGTTTGTTTATAGGGTTTCCAGGATTAGGCACTTTTTCTATGATGCCATTCTTCTCATAGTCATGCAAGGTTTCACGATATTGCAAGTTTAGATCAGGATTTTTCTTAAATATCCGAACAAGTGAATGTAGTCTCTTTTTCGTAACACTATAATTATCATTAAGCTCACGCCAATCGCTTTTCATTCAATTCTCTTTCATTCAACATCATAACTGTTATTCTTGTAGCGAACAGTTTTTTCAAATGTCTCTAAAGATTGATCTACCTCATTGTAACTAGGATCATCTTTAATTCCTATTGATTCAAGCTGCCAAAATTTTTTGATGTCATTTCCTGTATCACTGCAATCATAAATACTTCAACTTGTCCAAATCTCAAGAGTTGGTAAAATACCTCTACTCCCAATAACACATCAATTTTTCCAGGTCCATAAAAATAAGGATTCGCGAGTTTAATATTCAAGGGAAAATGCTCTTTAGGAATTTGCAAAGAATCAATAGGGATCATACTTGAGATTGTAGGAATTGGATATGTGCATGGTATGTAGCTGGCTCCAATTATATCAATTCCTTATTACAAAAATAAATTTATTTTCCAACATTCAAATACAACAACATTTTCACCCTATGAACCGCGCCTGATCTCGTGTCGGCGATTTCGAATAATAATAGAAGAAGTTGAAGTAATCGAACGAATCAGTTTCGATTACGATTAAGATTAGTTTCAGATTACGTCGCACTAGATCAGGGTCGGCCCATAGGTTACAAGTATTTGTATTCACTACAAAGTATCCCCCCAGTGACGAAGGAAACGAAACTCACTGGGTAGTGGATGCAATCATAACGTAAGTAAGTAATACAAGTAAGAACAATTTGAACAATAAGAATTTTTTTAGTTACATAAAAAATTAATTATAACATAAAAAATTTGCAAACATTTTCCTTAAATTTACTCGCACAGTCTTTTAGGAAAATGAACATGTCTCCCATATCTAGTTATTCTCACATTAGAAAGGTTTTCATTACTTTCCTGCGATTTTCTGTTTGAGAAATGATTTTGAATCAATTTTGGTGTTGTTCTGGGAGAAATTGTCTCTGAAAATTCGTAAGCAGGTTTGCATCTGTCTATAGTGACAGTTACATTACGGCCATTTAAATCAATGACAAGATTTTTATCTGTTCGACTTTTGACTATGTGAGGTCCAGAATATGGCGGAGTTAAAGGAGGTCGAACTTTATCAATTCTTAGAAATACATGTGAACAAGATTTCAAAGATGGATTTACAAAAAATTTATCATTACCGTGATAAGTGGGATTAGTTGGATTAAGTTTCCTCATCATTAAAATGAGGTTGGATACATAAGTGGGTGTTGCAGTTGCATTTACAATAGAATCGTCTCTTAAAAGATCAGACGGTAAACGCAATGTAGTTCCGTATACAAGTTGAGAACTAGTAGCATTTAGATCCCTTTTGATGGCAGTTCGCAATCCTAACAAAACCACGGGTAATGTCTCTGTCCATTTTAAATTTTCGTGAGCCATGAGAGAACTCTTAAGGTGTCGATGTAATCTCTCAATCATACCATTTGATTGAGGATGGTAAGACGCAGAATGTATCCTATGACTACCTATCATGTTTGTGAGTTCACGAAAAAGTGTGGATTCAAAATATCTACCTTGGTCGGTAGTGATTGTTAATGGAGTTCCAAATCTGGATATCCATCCTTGTACAAGCGCATGTGCAGTTGTCTCAGCTGTCATGTCAACAGTAGGTATTACCTCGGACCATCTAGTAAATCTATCTATAATTGTAAGACAATATTTCTTACCTTCAGAAATAGGAAGCGGTCCTATGTAATCGAGGTGAATGTGAGAAAAACGAGCATCTGGTTCAGAGAATGTGCTTAGTGGAGCTTTGGTATGCTGAAATACCTTTGCACGCTGGCATTTAGTACAAGCACGAATTCTATCTCTAATATCAGATTTCATTTTTGGCCAAATAAATCGTTTGGATATTAAATTTGAGGTAGCTGATGTGCCAGGATGAGATAGGAAATGCACATTTTCAAATACAATTTGCCTATATGCTTTAGGAATAAAAGGTCTTGGTTGATTAGTTGACATATCACAAATTAGGTGAATATCCTCCAAGGGAAAATAATGTTTTTCTAACTTTAAAGATGAGTTAGATTCAAGTAGTTGCTCTAATTCAGAGTCATTTAGTTGCTCTTGAGCAATTTTTTTATAATCCAAGTTTGGAGGAGCTGTGATAGCATCGATTTCGATTCGCGAAAGCGTGTCTGCAATTATATTATCTTTACTATTAACATGACGGATGTCAGTTGAAAATTGGGAAATATAATCTAAATGTCTAAGCTGTCGAGGGCTGCATTTTTCTGGTTTTTGTTTAAATGCAAAAATAAGGGGTTTCTGATCAGTATAAATAGAGAAATTCCTACCTTCAAGCATATGACGGAATTTTTTTATAGATGCATAAATTGCATACAATTCGCGATCGTAGGTGGACCAGTTTCTTTGACTTTTACTTAGCTTCATCGACAAAAATGCAATTGGTTCCCATTTATCGCCGGACAATTGCATCAATGAACTTCCTATAGCAAGGTCTGATGCATCCGTCCAAAGACTTAATTGCGCACCAGGAATAGGGTATTTAAGCAAAGTAGCATCAACAAGTGCTTGTTTGGCTAAAGTAAATGCTTTTTCAGTTTCTTCAGTCCATTGGAGAGTATTCTCTGTCTTTTTAGAAGGGTGAGGAGATTTCCTTTTATTTTGATGACCTTCTAAGAATTTATTCAGTGGGGCTAAAATGTGAGCAGCTCGAGGAATGAATCGTCTATAAAAATTGTACATGCCCAAAAATCTGCGTAGTTGAGTTAAATTTTTAGGCATGGGAAATTTTTGAATGGCTTCAACACGGTCTGGCAATGGTTGTAAACCATTTTCTGATATTTGATGTCCCAAAAATTCCAAACTAGATTCTCCAAATTTACATTTTGAATGATTAATTGTTAAACCGTAATAACACAATCTCTCAAATAAAGCTCTTAAATGAAGCATGTGCTCCTGAGGACTTTTACTTGCAATTAAGATATCATCAATAAAAGAATAGACACCGTCTAAGTCCCTAGTTACTTCATCCACAAACCTTTGAAATGTAGCAGAAGCATTACATAACCCAAATTGCATACGCGTACTCTCAAACAGTCCGAAGGGAGTAATTATTGCAGTTTTGGGTATATCCTCTGGGGCTATGGGAATCTGGTGAAATGCTTTAACAAGATCAATATGTGAAAATATTTTACTACCATGCAATTCACTCGTAAAGTCTACAATGCATGGAATAGGATATCTATCCTTTACTGTTTGAGCATTTAACGCACGGTAATCACCTACCGGACGCCAATCTAATGATCCCTTTTTTGGAACCATGTGTAATGGTGATGCGTAATTACTACTTGACGGACGGACGTGTCCCAAGTCAAGCATTTGCTGAAATTCCATTTTTGCAATTTTCAGTCTATCAGGAGCTAGACGTCGCGCTTTAGCAAAAACAGGGGCACCTTTGGTTTGTATATGATGCATTACATTATGTTTGACTGTTTGGTCTAAACAAGGAGATTTTGTTAAGTTAGGAAATTCACTTAATAATTTAGTATACTGATTATTACCACAAATAGTTTTTATAGATACAACATCAGCACTTTTATAAATAGCATGACATTTTAAATGAGTATTATTATCATATAAACAACGCTTTCTAAGATCAGCATTTAAATTAAAATGATATAAAAAATCTGCACCAATAATTGCTTTTGAAACATTACAAATATAAAAAGGAAATACAAATTTTCTTCTTAATCCTAAATTCAAAGATAATAATTTTTTTCCATAAACAAAAATTGGAGAGCCATTAGCGGCTTGAAAAGTCTGGATAGGTGCCAAGTTTCTTTCATTTTTATTAGCTGGAAAAATAGAACAGTCACTTCCGGTATCAATAAGAAACTGTTGGTTTAAATTTTTATCTAAAATAAAT
>BGPR01031092.1:0-18258 GCA_013235015.1 Araneus ventricosus
AGGAAATTGCCCAAATACGTATGAAAACGCAGTTCTTCAAATACGTGCAGATTTACGCGTTAAAATAAAATCCCGCCAAGGTTTGTTGCAACCTATTAAAAATGCTCATTAACAACTGTAAACAAATTACCACTGATTTTAATTCCAAAGAGGAACCGTAAAAAAAAATACAATTTTCAATGTCTTTCTCCATCTCATATCTGCTGAACGTAGTTAAGCAGAATCTTTATTAAAGCATTATCAGGAGAAAATAGGAAAGATAAATAATAGATGATGCTTGAGTCTATTTAAATGATCGTAAGAAAATAATTCAATTTATTATCATCAAAGAGAGAAAATCCCAAATGTGGTTCAAAAGAATCTAAAAGAAAGTTTTCCTAATGGTATTATTATTGCTGCTGGATTTTATATAATCACAAAATAAAAGTGCAAGAGAGTAAATATTAAGAGCAACCTAAATACTACTCTAGAGCGATGATCCACAATCTTCAAATATGAAGAACATCCTTTAACTACAAGGCCATCAATTAGTAGAACAGCACCAAAACAAGCAAGAACGCACACAACCTAATTGTTAATTTCCCCTGAAAAAAATCTAAGAAGAGGTAGATATATTATCATGAAGGCTATAATCTTCACTGATATTCCTGGTAAATAGTTCTGTTTTTTTGTAATTTTGATTTTTTTTTAAAAAAGGGTATTATTCAAACGTCGTGATCTACAAACTTTGTAGCCGAAAGCTGTTCAAGGAGGAATGCGAGTCGACCCCTCCGAATAATTCCCAAAGTATTATTATGGAAGGGTTATGCAGAAAAGATTGTTATGGGCTGGCTAAATTGAATACGAAATGGGAAAATATTAGGTTAAATTACCTAAATAGTAATTAAAATCATCCAAAACAATTCATCTGTATATATACGTGCAGCAATTTGGAAATAGGTGTTTGATAGGTTTTTTATAGAATATACTATGGGGTAAAATTTAAATGAAATGCTAGCAGCAGCCTGAGTCATTCCATTAAAATTGATTCAAAGCATTTACTTAAATTTCATACATAGCATATCAAATGATTACATAAATATTTATTTTATTTTGTATGGTTTAATATTTAAATAAATATTTTACAACGCAATTTATTTTTTTTCCTTTGCATGATGTAATGAGAAATAATCACATTTAGTCACGTCATTAATAGTTCCATTTGTTTTTTCGTTAAAGTTTCTTGTGAATTTTAATGTTTTGCATAAGAAAGCATACTTAATATAAAACAAGCAACATCGTTTCTTATTATAAAATCATCATTTTTTTTTTTCAGTAATTGTAGACGTAACGTAAAAAATCTTTCTAGTCGGTGAAATGTTTGAAGTGGATTTTAGTGTTGCAATGTTTGTTCCACTGGTCCCTGTAAATTTACCGCTACGTATGTAAATCTATTTCCGATTCAGTGACTGTTATATTTCAGGAATAAATAAAATTGATAGAAATAATTTTATGTTTCAATGGAATATAATAATCTTGTAATTCATTTTGTTTTGTTGCAATCTACTTTTGATTTTGTTTCGAAGCAGCACCGTTTTGATTTTGTCTTATTGTTTGCATTTGATATGTTTAAAGAAATTCTAATTATTATACTATGATAATATATTAAAAGAAATGCTGTGAAGCGCTTCCAACTCAACTCCAGCAAACGAAACATGACACTTAGAGTATAGCTGAACTAATTGTGTAATTCATAACATTGCCCAAAAATATGCTCGTGAGTCAAGGGGTTAGTCTTGTCTACCAACAATGGCTGCAGATATACACGGATTTTGCACTGATGTTTATCGAGTAGCTAGTATGCATAATCCGGGATACTCTAAATTACCTGATCTCGCCCTATGCGTTTCTGGATTTTCCGAGCTACAAATAGGAAATGGTAGATAATTTTCACTTTGATGTTGGACGTCCGGTTTGTGCTGTCTACTTTATAAAAAAAGCATACCCGAAGTAGAATTTAGGAAGACTGTAGAGTAGAGCAGATTTTGACGGTTCTGGCAGAGAAAATATGATGAGGAACGCTGAATTTTAAGCGGAGGAACTCCTGCTGTCTCCTGAGGGGAGGAATCTGCGGGTGTTTTAAAAAGTAAATTGGATAGATTTATTCTGTGAATTAATTAATGAAATGATTAATTGCTAAATTAATGATGACTAATTAAACTATTACGTAATTTTGTGGTAATCGTATATGTTAGAAATTTTTAATCTCGAAAAAGTGTGCATGATTCCTTTGATAATACAGAAATACCTTACAGTAATCAGTACCTCAGAGAATGAAGGGGTTATTGTAAATGTATCATGATTTTTTATTAACAAAAAATGATCACTTAGGGTTTCTAGTTTATACAGAATTGTTCATATGAAGAACATGAACGGGCATTGTTCAACAATTTTATATTTATTTCTTTGTTACTTTACCATAAAATAATACGTTAATAATTCTTGCTGGAAATTACGAAACTTCGTCATAAAAAAACCAACGTAAGAAACCTTTCCCACATCTCTAATTCCTTTATCCAATCAGAAAGTTTGTGTCATATAAATATCATCCTATAGAAATTCATTTCATTCTAACAGTTTCTTTCCTCTTGGCTTTTGAGAAGAGTTTTAGTCATTCTTTAAGCATTTTGAGGTCTTGGAGCATATTTAATTCAATCTGTTAGAAATATGTCTGAGAAAATATTATGGATCCGTGAAAAGAGCTAAAGAGGGAACTTAGGTCTTCTTGGATGAGCATGTTATTACAAGAATAGCTGATATGGGGAACTCCGAAATTCTCAGCTGATGAGCCTTTGAACGCAAGACCAAGTACCGAAATTTGAATTTCATGCAATGTTGGAATGCTTTTTTCAAGAATTGCAAATTTTACGAAGATATTTAAGAACTGTACTTCCACAGCAACATGAATTGTCTTGTTGTGTGATGGAGTTTTCTGCAGATTGTACATCGAAAACATTTTGAACACCAACTCTCTGGGAAAGAAAATAAACTTCAACGCCTCTACATCAAAAAATTGTTCCTCGTCCATCCTCAATGGAAAATAGAGATTCCGCTTTCAAATCTACAGCACGAGCTCCAGTACAATCTCTTAATGGCAGACTGGAAAACCATCCGTTTGGGAGAATGTGATGCCAACTTCAAAGACATAAAAAAAGAATTCTAATGCTCAGAAAGAAACCTTTACGAATTAATTGAGTGAGTAGAGAAAACGAACTGAAAGTGAACTGTATGTTGCTCGGCATTTGCAGTGGAAAGAAACTCTGGAAAGGCGTTATCACTGATGAAAAACTGATTGAAAACAGAGTTGTGCTATTGAGTACCTGAGTACATATATCAATGAACTTTTGATATTAAGTTAAATGTGACAAAATTTAGCAGAAACAAGATTTGTCAGAAAAGGCATCAGGCGGTGTTCAATAATCCATTATCCGTTTAGGAAATAAGTGCCAAACATATACAACCCTTTATCTGCTCCAACGTTTATCCCTTTACCAGTTGAAATAAAAACATAAGCATGCTGTGATCAATATTGAAAACCGTCACTGAATGCTTCAAATATAGCCAGCACTTTTATTCACATTCACCCAGTTCAAGATAGAAAGATACCCATATTTACCCAATCATTGGGTTGCCTTTAAAAGCAACTTGACTTCTGAATAACCTTTTCCAGCCTACTGAGAGATATTGGAAAATTTGTTAAAAAATGACAGCCTTTCCATAAACGTGTATGGATTCACCTAAAAAAAATGAAGCTTTTGTCTCCTTATTTCCAAGAAGAAAGGGAAGGCACATCGATCTGTTATATACCACAAATCTGTAGGGAGGCACTATTATGGTTGGATAAAAATCATCGAGATTGGTTTCAAGCCAAATTAGCTCACCAAGCAAAATGTTCCTTTGTCGACACTGCTTCACGTACTTTTCTGAAGAAACGTCCTTAAAGAACTTAAAAGAACTGAGCATTTATATAACTTGCACGCTTAAAATGACGAACACTTTACTTCAATTCAAAAAACATTCAGCATTTGTTGAAAGTTCTATTCGTCGGATATGCTGATTTCGAATCTGCAAGGAGCCAATAGCTTCACGTTCGCCATCGTCCGCATGATCTTTTACTGAAAAGTATCAGAAATAATGACCTTTCTGGTTCTATTGCTTTGTGTGCAATTCAATGGGGTATCCAAATCTCCGATTGTTTATTTACAGTTACGGAAAAGGCTAGAGAAATTGAAACCGTCTCCACTGACGAAGAAATGAGTATAGAGGAAAGAAACAACAACCTGACCAGCTACTAGGTGGTATGTCAGGTGTAGTTTTTACATTAATAATCATAAAGTGCATGATTACGAGACTTCATCTAAACTGACAGTATAGAAGACTAGCTCACAATCTCAGTAATTTAGCTTTAAAAATCTCCAGCAATCTTACCAAAGATTTTTTCATAATTTATCCGGTTGGTGACTCCATCTACCTGGTAAAAGAACTACTAGATAACGACAAAATTACGATTCACGTAATTCCTCATTATACCGAGGAGCACATTTCTTTTCTAAAAAAGCGGCAGCAAGTTTGCAAATTAGGTTTTACCGATTCGTTTCATTTAAGAGTCACACTGATAAATCTTGAGAGAAATTTAAAACCTGAACATTCTCGTGAATTCATCTGACTTTTTCTCCGCTGACAACCCCCTCGTAATGAGTAGTGAAAAGGGAAGTTTCCCCATGACTATGTATGGAAATATGAGTACTAGATGAAACGTCTACCTCCAAAACTTCCAATCGTCTGAATTAAGAAATATATATCAAAAGATGAATACGAAACATGCACAAAAAAAAGTGTAGAGGCTTCAAATGTACGTACTTTATGGAACTATTACATTTGTACGTTAAAACTGATATTCTTCTTTAAGCGATGTATTTGAAAATTTCCAACGTCTGGAAACAAGACGTACAATTTAGACTCTGGTATGGTGTTTGTTCCGTTTGTCATAGAAATGCATGTTAAAATTCACTCCGGTTAGAATTGCTAAAATGATTACAATATGTATTTATTCGTAGAAAAAAGGAATTGAGAGGTATTCAATATTCAAAAAAGCTATGCTAAGGCAAACAACAAATATATACTCGATATTTATTCAAACAGCAAACTATTTGCTGTGCATTAGATGCTAATAATCTTACGGTTGGGTAAATGAACTGTGACTCTTCCACTTAAACTCAAATGGATTAATTTATCGATATTACCAAAATTGAAAAAAAATGACTGGAAAAATTATGGTCTTTTCAAAACAGCCGCTGATGTTAAAGGCGTAGGACCATTTTACTGCGTGACTGTTTTGTTTATATTGTACGACTCCCTAAGATCATTAGCGACCAGTAACTTTTTCCCAGCTGCTCTTCACTGACTGAACAGAGCATGCCTAGCGGGAATTCCTCGTTAAAACGCCGACAAGCAGAACTGGAAACAGGCCGTCACCTGTGGACTACTCTGCTAGTGAAAGGATTGATTGGGTCATTTATCTCCTGAGAAGCCGCTTGCAACAAAGGAAAGGACTAAAAAAGCAAGAGCCAATAATGGCTTCATAAAATAGACTCCCACCTCCACAAACTGACGAGGATTCGTGGAGAGGCCTGTTGACTGCTCCTCTGCAGGAGTACGATGGGGTTTAAAAAGAAAGAGCGAGGATAGTGAACGGAGGAATGGGGAGAGATTTTGAAGAGGAGAAACGAGCAAGGCCTGATTTTTCTGGTAGAAACGATAGACGTCGCTGAGAGATCTCTCAGTCCCGTCGACGGAAGACTGACTTCATTCTTTAGCCACCTGTAGAAGTGGGCCTAATGGTTATGTGGACAAGAGTGCTGTATAGAAACTGTGCCTGAACTGTAGCCACTATTTCATTTTTCTTATTTTTCTTACATTTAACTAGAACTCTGCTAATAAATCTCTTTGCACGCACGTGCTATAACAAAAATGGATTATTGCTTGCCTCTGACCTTCCTCCCCAGAGGCCTTTAGCTGTCAAACACGCTACAATATGCATTTTGTGTATATGTTTCTTCAAGCCAATAGAAGGTTTGAGATATAGAGGATTGCGTCACCAATGCATCCGTATTTCTGCTCAACTTTGGTGACTCAGTAGTCAAACCATAATTCCTATTTTCAATTTTTTAAACTTCTGTTGTTAACCTTTTATTTCTAAACAAGACATTAGTTATGTTTTAACATATGTAGTTAAGGATATAGAGTATATTCCAACGTTTTTGTGCATTTTGGGGTGTGGAATCAGATTCTCTGTGACCAATGGGGAGGGAACGTAGTCCATGCTAAAAAGAAAGTCTGAAAGGCTATCTAGAGGTGACAGAGTATCTCAAAGTCTCCATGACTCTCATTCGGATTTCACTTGCACCTGGATCCTTTATTTCTCCTGGGTGCAGAGCAAGACCTTTGACAACTTTGCTTTCGATAAAACCATTACGTGGTTCATTATATGAACCTAAACGACTGTTTAAAAAATTGGGTTTGAAAAAAATTCAAGAAATGTGGTTAAACGTACATTGAAATGAACATAACTACGGGCAGCAACGAATGAATTTGAAAAAAGATTTCTATAAATTGATGAACAACGCCATATTTGGAAAAAGGAGAACGTCGGGAAAAAGAGTAGATGTAAGACTTTGTAACAACGGGAGCAAAGAGAGAAGAAGCCGATTTCGAAACCAAATTTCAAAGATCGTACTATTTATAGTGAAACTTTGCAGCATTTCACACAGAGGCACTGTCTTAACCTTAGTCAGCCTATAGTCTTGGGTATGAGTACCTAGACATTTCAAAAGACTCATGTATAGATTTCATTTTGAAATCATGCGAAACTTACTACTAAGAGTATGCCCTTCTATACGAATACCGATAGTTTTATTTATGATATACTGAGCCAAAATGTTTTACAATGACATGAAGAACATTATTCAAGAGTCTTGGGATACATATGAATACACGGAAAATATTTGGGATTCCTGCACAAATAAAAAAGTTCCCGGCAAGTTCAAGGATGAAAAATCATGGGATAATGACCGAATTTATCATTTGAGATCAAAAATGTATGCTAACAAAGTTAGCACAAGAACCTTTGAAAAATTTTAAAAGTCAAGAAATTGTCTTCCAGAAAATATTATGTCTGAGGATTAAAAAAAGATGTTTGTTGTTTACGAAAAAATCTTCTAATACCTGCATCAACCTCATTAGTGCTAACTATGAAGCAGATCAGTTACTGAGAACAAACTTGATCTTTCGCCCCATGATAAATTAATAAAAGACAATGTACTCAAGCATAAAATTAATACAGACTCTATAGGTATTACTCAATTTAGTGATGAAGTGTAATTCTTGTACAATTTCATGCATGATTATAACTTTTGTATACATTAAATCGAATGTTCGATGAAAATGCTGTTTATAAATGCTGTATTCGAATAGCTTCCTCAATGCTTTTATAGTGATTTTCGAATGTATTTATATTTCCATAAGTGTTTTGAAAATCATTACAGAATAGTTTTGTTTGCTTATTGATGGTCACTTTGTTTCACTCTCTTTGAACCAATCGAAAAAACATGTAAATATAAATAATACATACATGCAACAGAAAAAAAGGTGAGAAAAGTAAATTCATTTTGACTTAAACTTTTTTTTTACTTGTGATTTTCCTTTCTGCTATTTGAAAATCTCTACAACTCCTTTTTATTTCCCAAAACATTTAAGATTATAATTTTTTTTAGTTATACTTTTATTATATAACAAGTATGTTGGTTTTAACCTCATATTCCTCTCTGCGGGAGAACTGGCAATTTTATAGTAGAAGATTAGGGTCGTTTCTTTATCCTCTGATTCCTCCCGTAAGAACGGGGCAACCCTTCCAGATAGCACGTAAGTTTCGTAAGGCAAATTTGATTTTGACTTGTCGCGGCAAAAATTTGACGCGTCAAACTTGATCCGAACTTGTAGCAGTCCATGTGACAAATAGCGCCACCTACTTTGTAAATCAAACTTTGCTGCAATTTTGCAAAACAAGCTTTCTCCGCAAAGATAGCACAATAAAGAGATAATTATCTTGTCTCTGTTTCTAAAAGATCCGATTTTTAATAGCATCTCCTAGACTGTAATTTTATTAACTAATAAATCAATCATAATTTTGTGAAAAAATTAACTTTATAAAAAAAAATTGAAACATTTTCCATCTTTCTTTCAATAAATATATCACTCTCTACTTTAAAGAAAACTATATCGCCTTTTCTTAATGTTGAAATTTTAACGTTTATAAACAAAATTAAATCTAAAAAAAAAACAGTCAGTGTTTGTTGAACAATAATAACTAGACATTTTACTTTAAAGTAATTACTTTTAACCACTCATAATTTGTCACTAGCAAACGTGTTATTAGCGGAAAATCACTCCTTTGACTTTAAATCATATTCTCAACTCAAAAAATAAATGAAACCAGAAAATAGTTAAAAATAAACTCACGAATCGAATTGAACGATGTATTAGTGAAATCTATCTTCTCCTCCTGGGGAGTTCAACTGGCTCAATGGCTAGCGTCTCCGCTTCGGAACCGGGAGGTCGCGAGTTCTATCCCGGGTTGTGCTCTCAGCCCTGTTTTGCTATAATTTGCAATAAGTTTTCACGGTAAGCTTGCTGCAAGTCTGTTTCATGGTGACTGAGCTATCGCGTTAACTTGCCGTGCTTTGCACTCTTGTCATAGCCAAATTGAAACTTGCACCTTGTCATGACAAATTTGTGACAAACTTGCACTCTCTTCATGACAAATTTGTGGCAAGCTTGCTGCAACCAAAATTGCTATCTAAGATTCTTCTCTAGAAACGGCACCACTTTCAGATTCCTCCGCAGAAACGGTATTCCTCATATTCCTCTGCGCAGAATCGATATAATCTTTCATTACTACCGTGAGTACCATATAGCAAATAAGCTGCGTCTGTGTGTCAAAACTGCAGGTTGATATTCAAATAGGAATAAATATAAAATGATACTAGCAGTGGTTTGGAATAATTGCTATAAATTTACTCATAAAATTCATGTCCAGTGGGCTCTGCTCCCTTCTCTCTAACGCTGCTCAATCTCAGAAGAATTGCGTAGAAATCCTCCCAAGTTTGATTTGGTAAACTCTGCTGATTCACCCACAAAAAAAGACACTGTGCATTCTAGCAAGTATTTGCGGTTAAGCTTGATAGATTTGTTGCTAATCTCCATATTTGCATCAACCGTTAAAAAGCCTGACAAAAGGAAAAAAAGGTTCAGACTTAAAATACCGGCTCTTAATTTCTTTTCGAGTATTTGTAGTTAAAATATACTAGATTTAGAAGATTTTAAAAATGTTTAATTGACATCAATCTGTTTTCAAAAAATGCTATTCCAAATAATTTAGGTTTTTTGCCATTTCTAGAGAACAAATTATTTTTTAAATTAATATATTTTAAAAAAAATTAATTCTGATTCTCTTTTCTTAATTTCGTAACAAATTTTATGTTTGGACAGTGAAACTTAATGTGATCCATCGTTTTCTGTACATTAGTGGCATTAGATTCCGCCAGACAGAGGGGCACGATCTCCTTGACAAGGGGACGACCACGTTTAAGGGGAGGGGCGTGTAATGAAGACACCTCAAATTTCCCCAGATTTATTATTTATCTACTAGGCTGAATAATCCATTGCGAACGGGGTACGAAAATTTTCACGGGGACCCAACCCTAGACTCTCTAATGCGCCACTGCTGCCATATATGCTACAAACTTATAGCTTTAATACTCTGGAGGCGTATAAGAGAAATTTATATTCAGATAGACACGTGTTAATCCTTTCTTTACTTTTTTTAAGCTTTGCTGTTTACTTAGAATATCAAGTTGAACTACACATGTCTACATCATTGTCCGTTCGCCAGGTATCTTGAAATTATGATGGCGTTGTTTCTGGGACAACAGTTGTGCATTATACGCATAATAAATATTAATTTTTTTTCTGGATTCCAATAGTATTTGATTAATATTCACTCTTCCTTCTTCACCCAGAGGTCTTCTTCCAGGTTTGTTTGGCTGTGATAGGAAGTTTTATATAACTGTTTCGAGTATTATATGAAAGAAAAGTTTCCTAAGGACCGAGAGGATTCTAGTGCTCATGGTAGTAAATACGTAGCTTTATTGTCATTCTAGATAAATGACACTAGAAATGTATACAAATGAATTTTCAGAATGACTACATCTCTATTCATAGATGTCGTGTCTAGATATGGTAAATGGCTAAGTAGCGCTACGCCACGAGGCAAATTCTAAGGTCACCTGGAGCTGCTCTGTCCTGGTACAAGATAGGGGAAAATCTCAAATATAAATACCATGTAGAGCTTCATCCATTTATAATAAAAAGACACCTTCTGCCCATTACAATGACAAGAACAGAAAGCTTAAACTCAGTTATTACTCAGCTATTTCCAGAACTGTTATATCGTTAAAACGGGTTAGAGAAAGAGAAAAAAAAAACCTTAACTCTACTAAGAACTGATAAAGCAATAAAATATTTAATACCTTCACGAAGAACTTGTAGTCCAGTCAACGGGGTTCAAAAATGGAGAAAAAAACATAAATTATATAGTTTTGAAAATTGATACACATTTTCATGAGGGCTCTGCTGAAGATAATTAAAAGTTCCTGGGTTCCTGGTGGGGAGGAGAGAGCGCGGGGACTGGATCTGTGAGAGGATCCCCCCTTTTTTTAGTTCTTTCTAGAATATCCTCAAAAGCTATTCAATTTTCAAATTACGTGTGATGCAAGACGATGTGCCGGCTCCACTACACCCCTCAAGTTTCCTTCCAGTACCTACATTCAAACTAAATAATAAATTATAATGTATAACAAAACAACAATTACGAAACGAAAGCTTCTAGAACAAAGTTATAAATAAATTTATAGAATCGTATCATACCAAACGCTAATTGGGTTTAAAAAAGCTGGAATTTCTGGGCAGTGGCAAAGTTTCGTTTCTAATTCGACACTTCATGATTAGATTTATTTTAAATCCTTTTCTGTGTGATTTTGAATAATAGTATATAACTCTCTATACTTCTTGTGTTTCTACGATAATACAGCATTTTAATATTTTAAGAGCATAATTAACAATAACTGATTAATTTTACAAGATTTTGAATATGCCAATGGTCTCCATCTGATTGTGAATTTGAGATAAAACTGATTTCAAGATTTTATAATAGAAGTAACGAAGTATTATGAAACATATTATGGACTATGGCAGAAAATAATAAGAATATTACTATTTGGTATATTTAAAAGTGTTTTAAAAAATGATTTTGAGTTAAATTTATTCATATTTTTGTAGAAAAGTGTAAGCCATTCTTCAATTGTTTTGCATTTTCACCTTAATGGTGAAAATACTGAACACTGCTAATTCTGAAGGACAGTTTCCCTGCCTTCACGGCATTCGATTTTTGAGTATAAATTGGGTCATTCTGCTCCATACATATGTTTTCCAGATTCCCATGATAAGTAAGTATCTTGATTGCTCTATTATTTATTTCAGTACTTAATTTTTTTTTCAGAACCTTTTATTTTTATTTGATTTTATTATTATAGGATTTTAAATAAGAATCAATTCTTGAAAAAGGTGCTGCAGAATTATAGGATGTTTTTGAAATAATCGGAAAATTATTAGATTTGGGAACAGTATGTACAGTAAAGCTCCGTTTATAAGTTTCTCATTTAGACTTCATTTCATCACACTCCGAATTCATTCTTAACCATTGCAATGAAAAAATACTTCATTTTTAAAGTATTTCGTTTCTCCATTTCTATTACTGAAAAAAATTTGATTGAAGATTTCTGTAAGTAAACTTCTATCTGCAGGAGCATAAGTGAAATAAAATAAGAAATGTATAATTAGTACTCAAGATATGTAGTAAAGGCATTATTTGTTTCACTAATATGATAAATGGTTTAATTATAAAATTTAAATTTTGTTTTCAATACTAAGTAATAATATACTTGTACATCATCGATACAGTACAAGAAGACGCCCTATGGACATTAATACTAAGAATAGAACACTTGAAACACATATATGTTTGTTTGAGATTTCCGAAATTGTGACGTCAGAAAACATGAACTTTAGGAGAAAATGCTATCTTTCGGACAAAAATGCCAACTTCCTTCAAGTAGCCATACCCTTTCTTTACAGGCTTTAGTAGTCATATGCAGAGTTTAGTTGAATTTATAATAATAACAAAAATGTGTTCTCTAAATTTATTTAGTTTTTGAGATACTAGAGTATTTTAAATGCTTTTATTTAGCTTGACTTGTGTAGTTGACTGGAATGGAATTTTGTGATCAATTTTTTCAATCACTCGCTTATCGATGTCCTAGAATGTCGAAATTTTATACACTTGTGTGTTTTGGATGATAATATATTATTATAATTTTTAAAATAATATATTCCTATTTTTAGTACCTTAACAATAGTATGTTTTTCAGAAGGGATTTTATTAAATTTAGTTTTTATTGAAATTTTGAGATTTAGAATATTATTGATCTTTAAACACGATTTGTAATCAATTTACTAGCTGCATGGCCCGGCGTTGCACGGGCAATCTTGAATAATGGGATATTCCCGGGCGGAGAGAAGTGAGATCACGTGAGGCCTTGGGATCCATATTTTCATATGCCCGGCTCCATTTTTTTTCAACAAATATTGTCACTTAGTTTCCCCAACAAATGTAAATATTCTTTCAAATCTAGTCGTTTTATTACTAATTTTCATATGCCCGCCTCCGGTTTATTTTTTTTTACACATATTGTCGCTAACGTAAACGTTACGTTTCCCCCAAAACGTAAAAAATCCTTTGAATCCTATATTGTTCAATTAAAATTTTTAACTCCAACCATTTAATTACCTTATAGATAATAACCCAGCATGTCTCGAAATCCACATCTTTCCATATGCCCGCCTCTGTTTTTTTCCCTGCAAATATTGTCACTAAGCTTCCCCAACAAACGTAAATCTGTTTTGAATCCTCTCTTGTTGGATTAAAACTTTCAGTTCTAGCCTTTTTACTACCTTAAAGCAGTTTGGTTTGAATGAAAACGCGAGAATTCTTACGCTTATAAATTAAAACAAATTAGCATGATATTTGTTTTGCAAAAGAAAAAATAAAACAAATAATAATGAAAAACAAACGGATAAAAATGAATAATTATTTTCCCCAACAAACGTAAATGCTGCGAAACACCGAACGACAAAAAAAAGAAAGAAAAATGCAGGAAAACGATTTTTTTTTCAATTGTTAATAAATCCAAACACAGAAGAACACAGAAGATCGCTCAAAAGGAAATACCAACTTTCGTTAAATAAATAAAAAAAATGCAACACCGGATGCGAAAACTAATAATAGGAAAAGAAAAAGAATCCGCCGTGAATGAATTCACCATTCTGCCAATAGATGGCAGCACATCAATTCATTCATTTCGACGTTTTTAATTAATATCTTTTTAACTAATTGTAATTTCGGAATTTAAATGGCTGAAATGGATTCCTTGGATTATTCCCCATCTTTTGGTACTTTCCGCGTGCTTCTTCGTTCAGTGGTTCGTGAGAAGATAGCCGGACATACATACATATATACATACATACATACATACGTTTGTTTACCTTCGAATTTTAATAGGATAGATAAGTTATTCTCTAAATTTAAGTAGTTATAATCAGGCATAGGGAAAGAGAGTGCTTTCCCTTCACTGAGAATAATATAGGATTTATTGTTTTATTTACCTTAAAATCCATGCATGATAATTGAAAAAAAAATGCAAGAAATGACATCTGCTTTATCTAATCTTTTTAATTGAGTTTATTTTATAGGTAACACTGATGAGGTTATCAATGACAACCATCAGTGGTCGTTAATTCTCAATAGCTTCTTTTCTGTCGATTCCTTTTTTATTCTAAGGTAAGAAGTTAAGATTCTCATTCCAACAGTGGCATTTTATAAAAAAAAAATTAAAATTTTTTTAAAATTGTTTTTTAAAATTTCCTATAATAGTAGAAATTCTTAAAATATGCTTGAAGTTGAACATCTGCATTTTTGTATTATTTTATTCACTTATATTTCATATTTTTGTGCATTTTATCGTATTTTATCTATCCAATGTATAAATTGTTACAACTTATTACATTATTTTACTTAAATTTAACCCCAACGGGGGCAACACGAATACGCGAATAAGAATACGCCGGGTGAATAAGATGGTTCTCGCTTCCCTCGTGGGAATAGTGATGGTGTGGGGCTGAGGTACCTCCACTTCGATGACGGAACGTACCTCCTGAGGTAGGGTTTTGATGTGAAAACATGTTTTCACTCGTTACAGTGATAGTCGGTCGAACTTTCTTGTGTGACAAAATACCGTCAAATTTGAATCGATAATAACTACGAGACTAATAATGTGAAAAGAATGGTTGACCCCACAACGGATAGAACATATCTGTAAGAGTTTGTCGTATAGTGTTTATCTTGCCTGTGACGTCATCGTACTTGTGTAGGTGCATGCGCATGATTGTTATGAATCAGATTCATGTAAGGTTATAAATAAGTGTAGCGTGGAAATGAGTTTAGCTAGATGGCTGATTCTGGTGCCATTTTAAAGAGCTTGAGGAGTATTATTAGGACACCAAGTGAGACAATAAAAATATTTATCAGGATATAAGTAAAAATCGGTATTAAATTGATGGTATTAAATATCGGTATTAACTCCGCATGTGTTTTTATTATAACGTGCAGAGTTTTCTTTCGAATTGTACGGAACTTACAGAATACTTGACAATACGTAAAAGAAGCATTGTATTAAAATTTGAATATTACTTGAAATATGAGCATTTGCAGTAAATAATGGTTTACTGCCGATACGTGAAATGTAGTTCTATATACAGTCAACAGATGGCGCCATCAAAAGCTACTCTAGATAAAACATATGAAAGGCGCAGTTCGTGTCCGCGCCGTAGATTTTTCACGGAAACGGCGGGATAAAATCATAAAACAAGTATTTCGTATTAATATGTAATTTAATTATCAATATCTTTAATACAATAATTGCACAGAGTAGTATAATGGTTACAGAATAGATAAATCACAAGCTATCACAGTCCTTGCTACATGCGATAAACTCACGACTTGTCTATTCTGTAACCATTATACTACTTTGTATAAATATTGTATTAAAGATATCGATAATTAAATTACATATTAATACGACACACTTGTTTTATGAATTAATCCCAACGTTTTCACGAAAACTCTACGGCGCGGACCCGAACTGCGCCTTTATTATGTTTATTGTTATTATTTTTTATTTAAGGCCCTCACCGATCGAGCCTACCCGAAAGAGTGTAAGGCCTTTATGGTGGACATCTTCACCTTCAGTTTCCGACAGCGATCATTCAATTGCCTCCGAATGTGTAGGCAGTGCGGAAAAAGTTCGAAATGCGTTTTGCTTACAGTTAATATTTTAATATTTCACATTATAATTCATTAATCGATCGAAGAGAGGTCTTTATTTCAATTCGTCAGTTCAGCATTTCATCTATCTGTAAATTTATTAGTTACTCAATGACGACCAAACATGTTCTTCGATTTCCTTCGAATTTGGAATGAAGGTTCCTTGAAATCATAAAAAACGACCCGCATGTAATAATTTTTATTTTTTTACTCTGTTTGTAGATAATGTCCGTTTTAATGGTTTCAGACTTTTGGCTAGCCAATGGCAGATTTGGCACCATTAAAACATTTGAATCGTTTTTGTAATTGAGAGAAAATTCATTGTAATTTTGTTAATAATAGTGAGAAAAGAAGAAATTTCATTATAATTTTGTTAATACTTATAAAAGTAGACATTTAATTGAAATTTTATTAACACTAGTGAAAGCAAAGTTTTGTGTAAATAATTCGCATTGAATAAAAAGAGATATAAGTTCAAAGTTCCATGTTGACAGTTGCTTCTTCATGTTTAGCTCCCTCTAATCTTTTTTTTTCGCTCTGTTCTTGAAAGCATGCTTTATCAACGATGATACCCAAACGGTTCATGTTAGAAAAACTTGAATTCTACCTCCACTCTCGATCGCAAAATTTTCTACAACTTCGTTCCAGTACATTTTTGAAGTAACCTTATTAATAAGTTAATGTATTTGTTTTGCAAAAAACAGGAAGTAAAATTTTTTGCATAATAAAGGTGTACAATCCTTGTAAGATATGTATATATGGAGACAGAAAAGGTACCTCCTCGAGAGAGAAACTACAGTGAAACCTCTTCGAACGGCCACCCCTGTGAACGGCCAATTTTTCGTGGCACGGATTTTTCGGCCCATAGACCTAATGTTAAAACAACCCCTAGCAACGGCCACCCAACCGCTCTGAACGGCCGCCGGGTGGGTTCGCCTATCAAATTTAACAAACACATCGGTTAGAGATTTACTTTTTAAACTGAAAAACGAACTTGAAAAAATGGTTTTTTTTCCCGAGAAGGGTAAAAACTTAAAACAGTCACAAATTGTTTCATTTTTTTCAAAAAATGTAAAAAATTATGAAATAGAGTAGTATTTTCTCTTTAGATAAGTCTCAAACTTCATTTTAAATAAGAAATATGTGTCAGACTTGTTTATATTATGTATTACAGCAATTATCTTGTAATTGTAACGAAAATCCTTCAGAGCGGCCAGCCCCTCTGAGAGGCCGATTTTTCTCGGAACGGAGGGGTGGCCGCTTAGAGAGTTTTCACTGTATAATGTCTGGTATCATTGGAAGCAATATTGTCTTCAAACTGAATTGGGTAGGCCTTTAAAGGCTGCGTTAAAGAACAGATATCACATGTTTTTTTTTGGGGTGCGTGTGAGGGTCTACTCTTTTCACAGAACTACTAGTGAGAAAAAAGAAAAAAATCACACTTTATTGCTTATCGTTAGTACTAATTATATAATTATTTTATATAATTTATGTGCGCGCAGATAGGCGTTTAATTACAAAAATGTGTATTCGTTATCTGATACGATGATTTTCTCTGAGTATTGAGTTAGTTCACTAAATCTTTTTCACTTTTGTTTTGAAAAGAATTTTATTTTTTTTTGGGGGGGGGGAAGGCGTGAGGTCTACTGTTCGGAGAAAAATTGTACGAATTAATGTATGAATGAAATGGAATTTTATGAGTTGCTACTAATTAATATAGTAACGGCAAAATATTTTAGCGTATAAGGCATAACTCTTATTTTAATTCATTTTAATATTTTATCTCACAATGTCTTATCTTCAAGTGGATTCTTAGTTGGATACTCATTCTTCCAAAAAGCCGAAAAGACTGATGGGAGAACACCGTGGCTTTATTTTTACACCCATCGATATGTTAGGTATGATTTTATGCAAGAATACTTGCAAATACTCTTGCCTATATTATGAAAAAAGTTACCGATTTCTATTTTTTTCTTGTGGTTGTGCCGTGCTAATTAATATACTCGTTCATATAATTGTTATATTTGGTTGTTGCTACGTTTATATGAAATAAACCAATCAATCATTTAAGCAATTAGTTGTTTAAATTGGATGAAAGCAGGTTTTAAAATATACTTTTGTTAATGTGTTAAGGATTTTATTATTTTTTATTTTAATTATTATTTTCATTTTAGTTTTAATTTGTAATTCGCATTTATCAATATTATGAATATCGATTATATCTTGTTATCTTTAGTTATCTTTCAGTTCACTACCAGGTTAAACCTCTAGTTTGGAATAAAAATTAAGTAAAATTAATTAATTAATTGATAAGTACACTACTGGCAAAAGTATTGCAAAGCTTGTAAACTGCGAAATATTTTGAGAATTTGATTACAATGGTTCACAATCAGCTGTGCTGAATTGTGGGAACTCACATTTTACAGCGATGGCTTTGTCATGTAACCATTTAGGGAACTAACCATAAATTGACGAAAGAGAAAAGGAAATTTCGTAAAACCCCGTTTCATTGAAAACTGATAATGATTTGAAACTTTCATCAATGGCTTTGTATCCTATGCAAGCTTTCATGCATTTCATGCATTTTCGTAAAAAATAGCATGTATTATATTCGGGAAGAATCCTAAATTTTTCAGTATGTATTTTGCATATAACATGTAGAGTTT
>BGPR01031093.1:0-11123 GCA_013235015.1 Araneus ventricosus
AGAACCATGGCCTAGAGCAACCAAAATCTGAAACGTACTTACTTCTTAGAAAGTAGTTGCTTAATACGAAAGAATTTTACAAATTTTAGTCAGATTTTTAATAAATTAAATGTAATAGAAATTTTAGATTTTGACTTAACAACGTCGAAGCATATTATCATCAAAAAACATTTTTATGCTTACCTAAATTTAAATAATTGAAACATTTCATAGATACAAATTTCAACCAATTTTTCTTTACTTTTAATAAAATTTTTAAAATTCATTATGCAACGGCTGATAAAATAGTTTTTTTATCCTTTATTCGCTAAAGGAATGCCCAATGGTCTTTTTAAGTTTGAAGTCGTCTCTCGCAATCCAAAAAATCAAAAAGTAAGTAAATTTACATTTAAATTTATTTCCAGACTTTTATGAATACTTTTGTTAAAGTTTAATGAGAGTAGCTCAGAATTTGCATCATTTTGATGTATTTTTATGATTATTTTTTCTTTATTTAAAAGATTATTGAACTTGTAAGAAAGTCTTTTTATGATTTAACAAACATTCTTTCCTTATGTAAGAACATATGTGTCTTAACATTATATAAAAACTTTATTTGATATATTCTATCGCTTTTAAAGAGACATTTTTTAATTATTAAAAAAATTTGTCCAACAGCTAGCATTAGAATAAAATTAAAAACTTATTTATTTGTATTTAGCATATATATTAGTAGCATAAATCTAAAGCAGCCAATAACAATTTTATCATGAAGTGTAGAATAAACTCCTACAAGAACAGCTTGCAATATCTGTACATTTTCCAACTGATTACAATTATAACTCTCAAAATGTAACCCGAGCTGTAGTACAAAAATAGTTATTTGTGACTGAAAATTACTTAGAAAACACAAATAGAAAACCTAGGCATCCATCAAGAAAATCTTCAACGACCGAGAGTATCCGCCAATATCAGATATTAAGTGTATTCTTTAAAAGTGTATGAAGTACATAATAAAGAAAAAATATTGTTTCTGCTGTTAGTAATTAGATTTTTAGTCTAGACAGAATGCTTTTAAAACAGCTGATATCTTAATTTTTTCTTAATAATAATTTGCATATCGAGTGAGGATTTAGTTTCCAAGGAGTTAAAATAACATCTTAAATTATGGTTTAAGCATAACGTAGTGATAGCCTATTTTATCCAATAAAACTCTTTTAACGAGCTGTTACCACAAATACATCTATGGCCGCCCACTGTTTTAGCAGAAGATTCATTTGTACACAGTTCCAGGGGACTATATATCCTCCAAACAACACTTAAATTTTACGCGAGACACCCCAACGGACTCCATGGGATTATTATTTATTCCCCCTCCTCCAACACTGCGACAGAAAAGGCGAAAGCTCCTTAACAAGATCTGGCGACTTTATGAAATACGGGTTTCGAGGAGGCCGCTTTATAACAGAAAAAAGAGGCTGACTATACATCAAATTTAACTGGAAGTGCTAAGAGCGGCGAGAGTCAAGTACAAATTTTAGGAGTGGGACAGAGTCGAATCCGAAATTAAATCGTCGAGTTCGGGACCGAGCTTGATTTATTAGCTTCTGGGAAAAGGGTTCCGCCGAGTCTGGGCTGTCTGCCCGGTGAGAAATTGGTTAGGGGTTGCGGTTAATTTATAAGTGTGTCAGTGTAGGTTGTGGTTAATTTCGTTTCGTTGTCTCTCTCCTTGCGCTGCTGAAACGCATTTTGCTTAGCTTGACAGCTGAGATTTTCTCGCATGAGGAGACTGAAATCAAGCAAGATGTGCGAAGAATGTACGTTAATAAAAAATAAGATTTTGAATGCTCTTAATTAGAAATTAAATGGTAATGGGATACACGTTAGATGAAGGACATTTCTTAACGTTGTTTTTAAAAAGAAAGAATGTCTGAGATTACATTGCAAGAAATAAGAGATGTTTCTATCAGCATGTTATACACTTTGCAAATTAGGTTCTTTTCTTTGATATTAAAATATTACGAATGCTGGTTTCTTCTTCTGAAATGATATTAAGGATTACAATGCGATTCTGAAATCAAGCGATACAAGTATGCGCATGGATTATAACCCTATAGAAAAAGAATGCTTCTTTTTTTAAATTAATATGTACGTTAAAATGGTAATTAGGTACAAATACAATGAATATGACCTGCTGCTATTTTTCATTCATTTTTTTTCATGCTACTTGGCTGAGATGATAGCTATGGTATAAGTGGTATGTGTTGATACATATAAAAAAACTGTTCAGAGTATAATTTGGATTCGTATGTCCTTTTTCAAATTGTAGCCACTGCTTCATGTTTGATAATCTTCAAAAATTTTAATTAACATTTCTCGTGCTTAACAATATTTTATTATAAAGCATACGTAATCCTTAATTTTATATAGTAAATCGGAATAATATAATAAGTGTTATAGCCATTTCGAAACTCTATGGTATTGTTATTATGCAGTCTCTTAAATTAAGACAGAAAGTACTAGTTGTATGATGTTTGTATTCATTGGAATATATCATAACCTGAAAACAAATTTAAGGTATTGTAATGAAGGAATTCTCTTTCAGTAATTGTTTAAAAAATTGAGTTAGTATTTTCAAATCACATCCTGCGCACAATAATATGTGTGTTTTTTTCCGATGGAGATTTTCCCACCAAATGTATCTGCTTAGATTGTAATCGGAGTGAAATATTTTAATTGTATAGATTTTCTATTGTCCGAGCGAAGCGAGGTCTACGTTTTATCTCCAGCGTTTTGTATTTGTTTGTCTGTAAGTTTGTTACTCGTTTAAGACCAATTGCGTTGTTCGATTTCCTTCAAATTTTGCAGAAATATTTCTTGAAGCAATAGAAAATGGTGTATTTTATTTCTATTTATTTCAATTCCATAATAAAATAGTTATTTTAATTATACATAATTATTATTATTATCAATTTATTTGGTAATAAAAGGTGGGTTGCAACATTAAGATTACGATATCAGAGTGGTAAATAAACACAGTCCTCGTATCGCTTTGTATTGGTATTAGCATTTCGCTAAATAAGTGTTAATTATTTTTATAATTATTGTCCATCTTTTAGTCCTAATTTATATTTAAGGGGAGTTGGAACCCTAAGTCCGTTAACCCTCACCCTGTTACCTCGATGCACCTTTTCTCAAAATCTTTTATAAATTCATGTTTGAAATTTTTTATACAAGTAAAGTACACATTTCTCATTATATAGAAATTAGCTTTTTTTAAAATAAACTCAAAACTTTATTTTTTACAATTTTTTTGTGATAAAATAGGATAAAATTTCACTATTTCTCATTAAATATTTTGTAAATTTATAAAAAATATTAAAAATGAACCAAAAGCTCATTTCTTTACTTCTATAAAAAATTTCAGACATGAATCTATAACAAATTTTTACAAAAGGTACATCGAAGTTACATGGTTAGGGTTCACGGACTTAGGATTCCAACTCCCCTTAAACTCATTCACCAACTGAATATTTTTTTTTTACCTTATGAGCCGCAGTCGGCAATTTTAAGAACTTTCAAAATTCGATTGCAATTGTTAAGCCTAAATGGAATTATCCGACACTTCTCGCCAAGAAATGTGATCTCGCTAAGATAATTTCACCTGCGTTATAAATCGTCTGATCTGCAGCACAACGACAGAATTTAGCTTATATAATTATTTTTGCAAAAATGCAATATTTATTGCCAAGTTATTTGAGATCCTTTTTCTTATTTCTGACGAAGTGAGTAGAGAAAAATATTTTAATTTGACGCCTATTTAATTGTGAAATTTTCTCAATGACCTTTTCTAAATAACCAATTTAATGATTCAGTTTTTGTCTGTGAATTACTGGCGAAATCTTTCACAAATTATTTCGATATGCCGCTTAAAGATAAGCGAAGTAAAAGAGCTAAATATGTTTTGCTAATTCAGCAGATTGCGAACAATTTTATCGATATTTACTTTAATTCGCACCTTAAGAATAGTGCTAAACATTTGTACACCAGTGTATCTCCTTAAGAGTCAAATTATGATGTCCGGTGTCTCTACAAAGAATGCTGTCTTCACAATGAATAATATTTGCTAAGTTTTAAAAAATGCGATGAAGAGAAAATCTTAGATTTATTTTTATTTTTGTTGGGGGATTCGAGGTCTACTGTTCACAGAACTACTAGTTTAATGAACAGAGAATATCTGTAACAAAACCGCATTCTGCCATTTATCCTTCGTATATGAAAGTTTTTAAAACTTTTTTTTGATCAAATGGCATTACTCAGGTTCTTCATAGAACTTTGAAGAGTTTATTTCACACGGAAATGTACTTTTGGTTAGTTGAGCATAATTGAAAATTCCATTTCTTGTTTAAGAATGGTTCTCATATGGTTTGAATTCTAGTATTAATTGAAATAAATAATCTATCTTGCCTGATCTGCTAATTCCTTGACTTTTTATACAGAGACAGACCAGAAAAAAATTCTCAACAATACATCTCGACAGTTTCCGTAACAATTTTCCCAATATCTGAATTCTGTTGTACCTGCCTATTAAGCGTAATCTGCAATGGAAAATATTCTCTTGATTATCTCCGGTGGTAAAGTTGAGAAAAAAAATATACTTGTATACATCAGTCTTTCAAATCTTCCATAACTTTAACAGTTTTCCAAATAGATGTGTGTTTTGAAGGTCTCTACTTTTGGAAAGTACAACAGAAATATACAGTGCAATGAGTATCAAATTGTTGCATATATTTGTAAATATTTATTTATGTATTCCATTATTTATAATGTTTTCTTCTTCTTGTATAACAGTTTCCTATGTATTATTACTTGCCATTCTAAATTCAATATTTTAGTGATTTTACCGCGTTCTTGTTCTGTAGCAGTTTTTCATATTGTGTTTGCCATCCATCTCATCTATACATAGTAAAACATTAAGTCCCCTGAAAGCGTCAGTATGTCTGAACGCCTGAAACTGAAGAAATTCTAAACTGATTTTGGAGATATTTGTACCATTTTGTAGGGCATTTATCGAGGAAAGTTTTAGTACATTAAAAGTATATCAAAATCAAAAAGGGAGTTTAACAATTGCGATTTTAATAATTATTTTACAACCACGACCCGCGCATGCGCAAAGTAGCAGTATCTGTGCTTTATCTCTCATGTAACCATTTCCTTGTTTTCAGTATAGTTGTTTGAGTAAGGTTCCACTTACTGTCCATTCAAACTGCTCATAAAGAGTCGCAAAAACTCCAGGTACGGTGACAAGAGGTGGTGATATGTTATGGGTATTCCATAGGCGAAGGAAATCTATAAGTTTATGAAGTTGTCAATTTGCTTTAGGTATTGAAAAATACTTCTTTCATGAAAGAAAGTTGATAACTTCAATGCAATAAATAATATTCAGCAACGACATTGTTTGAAGGGGCCATTTGTTACTTTGGTATGTAAGCATAACTAAATATAGTCTTGCATATCATGATAATGTATAAATATCAATATATTATTTCAGTTGAGGTCAATTGAAATATCAGGATAGCGTAATGCAAGCATATTGAATATTAAATCTGATAAAAGCATGACTTCAACTCATTTATTGTTATAAAAGTGTATGATACCAGATGAGTGGCAAGTCAGATGTTGACTTACTTTGAATTTGATTTTAAAAAAAGAATACGGGTACGGTTGAACGTTGTTACGTTGTACGAAGATGCGGAGTGTAATGGTTGTTTTTGACGCAGACTTGGGTCTCTCCATAGTGGTTTAATGGTGTGTCGGGAAAGGAAAAATTTATGAAGCTTTTCGTGGTATTTTTATATGTTTATAGCTCCGAAACAAAATAACGTAGACAGTTGGTTTTAGTCTCATTTAACAGAGGAAGGTTGACATTGAAGATGGAAAAAAGAAGTTTAGAGAGAAAAAGACTTATTCCTCTTCCCTTGCTCCTGTCCTGCTTCTCATGCTCATGTCATTGACTGTATTGGCGCCTCTATGAGGCTGCTGTGGAGTGAGGGGGAAAATGGACTTGTGGTACTGTTAGAGCAACATGGTATCATGGACCTGGTCTGGTATTTGGACCAGGGGGACATGAAACAACAACATAAGTTTAGAATTTGGAATTACTGTTTAGTCAAAGCAGCAAAGTTGATTCCTATCACGAAGAATTTTGATGAAGTCACAGTGACCGATGCGCGCGCACGCAGACTATGGTAATTCAGTCATCGATCTGAGGTCCATGTGAAATATTACTCAAGAATTGTTGCATTACGTCGTACTAAAGTCAATCGCTTATAACTCCGTAACAAAATAACATACAGAGTTAGCTTTAGTTTCATTTAACAGAGGTAGGTAGGCATTGAAGACTTCAAAAATAATTGTCGAATTTGTAATTACGGTTTGGTCAAAGTCGTGTTGCAAAGTTGGTAAAAATCATGAAGAATTTTACATTGAAAGAGTCGCATACACAGTAGACCAATAGTCACTATAGACTATAGAGTTAATAGTCACATAGAGCTACTTTAGTCACATTGAATAAAGTAAGTAAGTCTAAGCCCCTCAAACCCAGCGACCGTTTCGCAGAGACAGCCTCCGTCGAATTTTTTTCAAGTTCTCTAATAAATGTTTGTTTAGTCTTAGAAGAAGTAATATGAATGTCAATTAAAACGTCAACAGGTAAGTGAAAAACAACCAATAAAATAAAAATAAAATAAAATAAAAAAAAGAGGAAAAAATAAAATCTTTCATTATTAAGCAAATAAAGTGAAATGTTTATTTTTTAATAATTATAAGTCGATTCAAATTAAAAGCTATCATGAAAATTAGAACTACATTTAAAAAAACATAGCGCTAAAAGCATTTAGTAATAAAAGAAAAATGCTGATTTTTGTTGTTCTGTTAATGTTCAGAAGAAGTAACAAATAATGAAACCTTTTGACCTCTGCATTAAATGTAAAGAAGTATATTAATAAGAATGAATTGGCATTTTTTTCCTTCATAGATATTTCTATGATGCCCTTTCGTGTGATGCTCGTAATTAGTAAGTAATAGTGCTATCCGAGATTTTTATATAAATTTAAACTATCTAGTAAATCTCATGAGTTTCTGTTCCTTTGGGAAATGCTAAATTGCATATTTAACTATAACATATAACAATTTATTATTTTAAGAATATAATACTTTACAACATACTTTTTATACAGCAGAATTACTTTTCATACAACTGTAGCGGTTACAATTCACTGCCTTCTCCTTTTCATGGTAGGTGGAGCTACTAGAGCCATCCGGGTTTTTCCCATGATACCTCTCTCTCTTCTTTTCCGTGTACTTGTCTTGTGTTGTTGTTCTCTGTCTTGTGTCTTGTACCTTTTAATGTACTGTGTCGTGGAATTTAGCCATGTAATAAAAATGGTTCCTGAAATTGAATTAATTCTTCAACAGCGGCGTTCCATATGAACATGAGTCTCGTCTCTCTACACAACAGAATTACTTTTTATGTAACAGAATTACTTTTTATGTAACAGAATTACTTTTTATGTAACAGAATTACTTTTTATACAACAGAATATTATACTTTAATCATAAATAGAACAACCGCCCAGGAGTTATTTTTTAAACCACCAGTTAAAAGAATCTTTGACTCATTCGTGCAGTGGTTAAGAGGTGGTTGTTCTGTGAACACATATTTTCTGATACTTAATTGAGACAATTGTTGGCAGCAGGTAAACAAACGTGTTTCTTAAGAACACTGACATAGATACAACTGGACCATAGGAAGAAGATAAAAAAGTTTCCGTATGGGCGAATTCTCCAAAAAATGCAATTACTTACCCATGCAAAACATCTGGTTTTTTTTTAGCTACTTGCACTTCTATTTCCCAAACTTTTAAAATGAATAAAAAATTGCCGAGGTAGATTCTACATTGTTTCGCCACAAAACCACTGAGTCCTCTGAGTCGGTTTGATATCTTGATATACTGCTAACATCGGCCTGCATAAAATATGATTGTCTACAAGGCATCTCAGGATTTATCTTCCGCTAGCTTGGCCTAAACTGTTTCCTGGGATACTGCTGGTACAGATTTTGAGAGAACTCGCAGTTGCTACAAGTATTCGAATATCTAGAGCGACAGCCTGCGTAAAAGAGGTATGTTTGCCAGGAAACTCGCGACATGTCTTTCACTAACTTCGGCTACAAAATGGACTTAATCAAAGTGTTGTATAGATAAGTGTAATAAGAGTACCACAAGTCACTGGTGAGTTTCTTTTTTTTTGAAGAATGGTGCCAGTCGTGATAAAATCTGGTAGAAGCGAAACATAGACAAAAAAACCCTGAAAATAACGATAATGTTGTCTGTTGAAAGGTGGCTGAATCATGGTATGGTATCAATTTGAGTGGCCAATATGTCATACAATTTTTCATCAGTGCGGCAATGAATGCTGAAATATACAGAATTCGGTTTTTGATTATCATGCCAAGTTTTTTGAGTTTGAAATCGACGATAACTTCCTCTCCATAGAATATACAGCGCGTTCCCGTCACGCTGATTTATTCTTTTGAGGATGAAGAAATCCAGTAAGCGAAATGGATCGCATATTCTTCACATTTATATCCGATTGAACATGTGTAGGAGGCATTAAATGCCTACATGAATGACTATAATACCCATACAGTATTCTACAGGAGTTTCAAGACGCTATATATCGTGAATTCACTTTGTTTTCACATGTACTGACGTACAATCTAACACACTGCTTGAAAATTCCCTGTAGAGCTCTCATTTCAGTCAGGGGTGACCGCATTTACTTTTAGATATGTATTTGTAATAAATTATAATACCATGTTTTCTCTTCTCCATTTTGCGCCAAATCTCCTATGTCAGGGGTGAACACATTTACTTTTAGATATGTATTCGTAATAAGTTATTATACCATGTTTTTCTCCTCCAGCTTGCGCCAAATTTCTTGAGTTAGGGCTGACCACATTTATTATTAGATATGTATTAGCAATAAGTTATAGTACTATGTTTTCTCTTCTCCATATTCCGCCCAATTTCCTAAGTCAGGGGTGACCACATTTATTATTAGACTACACTGTAAAAAAATTTAGTGTAACGCAACACCAAAAATGGTGGCAACTACTTTACACCAAAAAAGGTGCAGTAAAACACCAACCATTATTTTTGGTGTAGTGAAACACCAAAGATAATTTTTGGTGTAATCAAACACCAGGGATAATTCTTGGTGTAACCAAACACCAGGAATGTTCCTTTACACTACTTTTGGTGTACATTTGCCACCATTTTTGGAGTTCAGTAACACTAAAACACAGGCCTATGTAATACATAAAATATTTTATATACTGGCACGAAACACCAGCAAAAGTAAGGAAAATCGGCTGGTTATTCAAGTATACTAGAAAATAAATACCTTACCTATAAGACATATATGAATATTATATAAAATATAGTTATACATGAATGTTGTCAAAATAACACAAAAATAATAATATGATTAAGATATATAAATACATGTGGGTGTGTGTATATTAAACAAATTTTATTACAAAATCTGAAAAAAAAAATAAATCCTTAAGATTCAGTAACTCCGAGAAGTTCTAAACTGAAATCATTAAAAAATTATTTAAAATAATTCAAATAAAACTTTGAATCGCAGGAGTGAAAATAAATATTCTGACACAAGAACACACTATTCCGTTGTAACTAAAAGACTGTGCCAATTATATTAAAACAGCAAACAAATAAGAATAAAATAAAATCATCTGTCTTATTATCGTCTGCGTGTTTCAGGTGGGAGAAAAATATGTAAAGTATTTAAATCCATAAAAAACAAAATATCGAATATTAATGAATGAGGTATCAAAATAGGCTAAAATTTCCCAGTGCTTTCAAATATATGCAATTTTTAACTGTATCTTTAATGAGTAAAAAGATAGAAATTTGAACTTGAATAAAAAGTTTAAAAGAAGATGAGAAAAAAAGAGTAGTAAGAAAAAAGGGTTGCAACAAAAATGTCCTGAAATAATGTATGCTAAGAAGTGCCAAATAAATTTTTCTTCTGTTTTCACATTAGTGCATTACTTAGGTTTCTCTTTTTTGTAATGTAAATTTAATAAATTCAATTTTTCTGATTTAATTCTTCATAATTATTGCGACTCTTCTAATTAGAATTGATATTAATTTGCTTTTTCCGCTTGAAACAAAATAAAAATAAATATTAGTGAGAAACCCTACTCGCTCTGCTCGCCAACACTCAAGAATCACGCTGAGATTCTTTTGGGATCATTACTTGACAGTTATGAGTTCCTGCTAGTAATAGGAAATTATAAATACATTAATTACTAGAAGTAAATTTAAATTATTTGAATAGCAAGAAATTCTAACCAAATTCCTTTTAAAAACCTGTAGCTAAACTTTAAATTACTAAAAACTAAATAATCAAATTATAAAATTAAAAATTTACCTTTATACCACATATATGTAAATGTTAGAAAGAAATTTGAATGCTGAAATGTATGATAAGATGTTTTCTAATAAAAATTATTTCATCAATCAGAAATCAGGCACTTTAAACTTCTTTGTACACACAATTGAATTTAAACAGATTCATGAGCCCTAACTTCATTCCAACAAACTTCCAAATATCCACACTTATCAATGAATTGTTGCTCAGAAAAGCTTCGCCACATGCATGCACACTCTCTGCAATAATTATTTAGAAAAAAAAGATATAAATTTTCTCACTGGGTAGCTTTTTATATGTTAAAACTTCAGAAAATTTGAGTTTTCGAAAGATGAGTTAACCCATTTCAGAAACTTTTTGCTTAAAAACTACACTTTAAAGTGACAAATGGCTTTAAATATGTTCAGATTCACTATTCAAAATTATAACCCATAATAATTATTTACTTTTACAATTATAAAATTAACAAAATAGCCTTTATTCAAAATTTTAAAAAAAATTCTAAAATTCTTGCATTTGACACCAAAATTTGAAACATGCATTTTTTTTCACAGAAGTAATGAACATAAAAGCTTCCCTACATGTATACACATTCACTGCAATAAGTATTTAGCCAAGAAAGATAT